>JAVTVY010048701.1:0-22406 GCA_036873755.1 Hanleya hanleyi
CATGTTTGAACACCAATGTTCACAAATGAAAACATATTCTATAAGACTTTTGAAACGCTAGCGTCCGCATCAACATGTAAAAGGGTTCAATTATGCGTAAAAGTTTTCAAACAATACACACTTCAGAATGAACACTAATTGTTCAGAGTTCTAATATTCAACACGGCGATCTTGTGGCTATTCAGTTGTTTTTTATCGAAAACGACCTAGTTGATGAGCATGATGACACTTCAATGACATATTTTAAATAAATCTCTTTTCATACTAGTTTTCATGTTCGAAAGGTGCTATACAAACTAGTGTGCATTTCAGTTTTCGGGATATGTACACTTTTTTGACAGTGTAATTCCGCTCAACGGGAGGCTAGGACCGTCTGAAAGTCACGTGTTTTACATATTTATATGTTTTCAAACTATTCAAAACAGATTAAAATAGTAGTCTCTGTGACTTGTACCGGTTGTATTGAACACCGATATTTTGATGAACTAATTGTTCAGTAAGGTACTAAAGAGGAATAGTAGTATAGAGACCCGGGAGAACGGATACATTCAATTCTCTCGGGTCTCATACGGTATGTGTCCTATGTCATCTAGGTATTCCGTAAGTCTGTGCTTTTAAGTCACCAAACACATTTGACATCTGAATTTGTTTGAAAGGACAGCAGAATAAATCACCCAATATGATTTAGCTTCGGGTTTAGTGGACAAAGGTTTGGTTGTACAACTTCTGGAAACAGCTATAAATATAACTTTGTTTGGTGTTTTATGCATTTGGGGAGTCCAGTACAAATTTGGTATATAAGTATGAGTGGTAGGAAGGGTGTGTTTTTTGAATACATATTACAAAGTAATTCCAGTGAAGGACTATGTCGATACAGAAGCAGGTGGAATAGCTACACCTATCTCCTTAACGTGCGCCCTTTAAAAGTAATATTGAATTATAAATATTATAATATTTGGCGCCTTGTCTGGAACAATAACAAATTTACTTTGGACATTTCCGAGTACATCTTGCACCAAGCTGTCTGTCAACGTTTTGATAGGGGAAGGATATTTCTTTCGATGTGGCGATATTATGGACAATCTCGCAGTTGGCTTTATCCAGTCAGTCGGCGAGTACTGTGGCTCTACTTTTGTTCGTATCGATCACTCAACAACGTACTGTTCAATTGCGCTAAGGGTCATCTTATGGTCGGCTCTTCATCAGAGGTATTGATGGTCCATATTGCAGTATCACAATATGTTTGTATTCGTCCCAGTCAAACTCTTTGATGGGTTTGGAGTAACTAAAACATTACTTGTATTGATTTGGTATACCGGAACGAGATACACGGCGATTCCGTGCACTTGAATTAATTAGATACAGCATTGCAAATGTCTGTGTCATTCAGAATTCTGGTGATATTCATTATGTCCACTGCTATACCATACTTAGTGACACTTACCATACCTACATCTTCCTGTATGTAGTTTTCCCCCCATTGATTGTGTTACTTCTATGAAGGTTTCATCCAGTCTTTGTCACCCTTCTGATTTTGAATATTGACATTTCGGCAGATATTCGTACCTTGTTAGAACAATTTTCTGGTTAATCCTTAGAACAATTTTCTGGTTAATCCTTAGAAAAATTTTCTGTTTAATCCTGTTAACCAGAAATGTATCATTGCAATGGTCACAGAGAAAAAAGACATCGGACAAAACCTAAGAAGAAACTCACATTTCAAGACTCCACATGTTTACTCAACAAGTCTTGCGCTCAATTTTCGGCAAATAAAAAAGATCCACACTAAGATAGACTATGAGGCCGGTAACTTTTGACTTCCAACTCCTTCCCGATCCAGAGATACGGGGTAAAGTTGTGAATAGAGTACTTGAAGACTGAAATTTCTCTTTCATTTTTTTTTTTTTTTTTTTTTTTTTTTTTTTTTTACTTGAAGACTGAATCTTTTTTATTTTTTTTTATTTTTTTTCGGATCACCAGAGGTAAGATTGTGAAGAAGGGGATCACAAATATACCGCAACATATGTTGTCAACAGAGTACTTGAAAACTGAAGTTTCTCTTCCGTTTTTCTTCTTTGTTATAGTTTGGGTCACCAGCATACATCGACTCTACAATGGCCACCGCGAAGATATTCCACTGGGTAGACTATGCCTTATTTGGTCTAACCCTGCTGATTTCTCTTCTGATCGGTGTATATTACGCCGTCCAAATGAAGAGGAAGAAGATAAAGACGTCCACGGATGAGATGTTGGTGGGAGGAAGGAAGATGGGTATTATTCCAGTGGCTTTGTCACTGTTTGTTACCTTCATGTCACCCGTCGGTATCATGGGGGTAGCCGCCGAGGTGTACACTTTTGGTGGGATGTACTTGGTGCAAATAATTGGCAGAGCACTAATCACGCCCATTACCTTCAATATCATACTACCCATCTACCATAGACTGAAACTGACAAGCGCCTACGAGGTAAGTTGTATTAAAGCTTCATTGTTGTAATCTGCATATTGTCGAATTGACATTGCGTAAAGTCTTTAACACTAAGGCCTTCGGTGACTGCTCCGTCTGACTAATGGAAGCTCGTTGGAATTATTTCCATGAGCTCAATCCGCTTATCTGTATATACAATGTAGCTGTGTTGGTGAGTCTGAGCTTATCATTGACAACAAGCTATTTTGAAGCAATTAATTTTATTGTTTCATCACCGGTGCACATGATATATTCTGTTATTTGTATCATATAACGTAATAATACATTGTGTATAACCCTACCAGGCCTTTAACCCTACGTTTTGGGAACTACCCTGGCGTGGAGGGCTACTCATCCTTGAATATTTGTCGTTCCCCTTGATCTAGGGGGACCAATGTCTACCGGAAAATGCCACAAAATCCGCTGTGATGACGTCGGAGTGACGTTATATTATAAAAATTCTTCATTGGTGCATTATGCGGTCAGATTTTCCAAATATTTATTCATGCATGTTTTGATAAGCTGATAAGTGAATTAGGAAATAATTATGAAATAACTATACATTTGATCACCTTCATGCAGAAAAAGGGAACAGTTTGAAGGAAAACGCAATGTTCTAAGTCATACTCACATGGCTGCCATTTTAAATTTACCCACAAGCTCGGTGGGGTATAGGCATGATAACCTATCAAGTCACGGAGTGTCATCTCTCAACTTTGTTCTGTTTCACGCAGAAATTTGGGTAGTCGGGGGGGAGGGGGGGTGCGGACATGATGCCCCTCCCCCAGGCCTGGCAGGGTTGTCCACAGACTTATGTAACATTTTTGGCAACTATGTTAATTAACACTCTAACCTGTTATGTGGATCAATAATTTCGATTTTGACTGATTTTATCAATCAATATGATGGCCACCACCAAAAAAAAACTGTTTTTTTTTTCAATAATTCATTTCCTAAACACATTAGTAAAATTGTTTCACTAATTACCAGTAATTATCGGCCATTTACTCTCTAAAAAAATTTGAGTGGACTGTTCCACTCAAGTTTGAGTGAAATGTACCTGTTCACTCAAACTTGAGTTACTTCTCACTCAACTTAGGTTATTTTTCACTCAGACAACTTGAGTTAAAACCACTCAAGTTCACTCAACTTGAGTGGGATCAATTTCCACTCTTATTCTTGAGTGAATGTCACTCAAGTTGGGTGCATTTAACTCAAGTTGAGTGAAAAGTAACTCAAGTTGAGTGAAAGTCTCACTCAAGTATTGAGTGGGATCAATTTCCACTCTTACTTGAGTGAAATTTCACTCAACTTTTTTTAGAGAGTACTATTTATCTGTAATTATCGGGCATATTATCATTTTCAGGGCCAGTCAAGAAGTTCATTCAGCGTCTTTGAACAGAGGCGATCTTGAATTTCACGACGGCCGCCATAAAAAAGTATTTATATCAATATCTCATTACCTGAACGAATTATTTTATTCCATTGACTAAACTTTCTTCAATGGTCAATGCATCAGATTGTGCCACTGTCGTCTTTATCTAACAGTGACCATCTTCAGTTTCTATCTGTGACCCAATAAAGCAGATCTTCACATGTTCTGCCACAACAGGTTTATACGAATAAAGAAAAATTATCTGTTCCAAGTGAATCCTTATTAATATAGACAGCGACATAGCTCGGTCAAAGAGGTGGGTTCGGAAAAAAGCATTTTCAATGCCTTTTCAAAGAAGTCTATTGTTTTAGGATTTATATGACGTTTGTTCCAACAGTCGAAGAGGAAATAGCTCTCCTAACGATCTTGAATCTAATTGACCCACTCAAGTTTGAAATAACTCACTTAAAGGACCTTGTATCTTTAAATGGGTAAATGGCCCCAGGTCAGGTGCAATGCAGAAGTACAAATATAAAATACTTCCACTGCAAGAAAGTGTTCAATTGGCATAGAGTACAATATTATATTGTATACAAAGAAAAAATTCAAGGCACTAAGTCTCATGATTCTCGAGTAACAGGACCGTAAAGTAATGCATTCGTGCAAAATAGTTGATCCTGAGGTGAAAACAATTCCTATTGTTCTCTGCAAACGCACGAAGATAAACGATAACCAGATTCAGATTTGGTCTAAGACTACATATTGGAACAGCGAGTATGCTGTATCAAACTGATTCTGGTTATCGTTTATCTTCATATGCTTATAGAAAGAAGTATGATGTGTTTTCGTCTCAAAATTGGCGATTTTGCTCGAATGCACTACTTCACGGCCCTGTTATTCGAGAATGATGAGACTCAGTGCCTTGAAACTTTTCTGAGTATACAATATAATATTGTACTTCATGCCAACTGAACAATTTCTTGTATATGTAATATTTTATTTCTAGTGCTTCTACCTCACCTGTTCTGGGGCCATTTACCCATCTAAACATACATGGTCCTTTGAGTGAAATTCATACGAAGCTTAGTCACCTCAATGGTTAAGTACTCTCAAGCTGGTATGTTTCAATCTCAAAACGCTTTCCCTGCTAATGTACAGAAAGCATAATATGTAGTATTTCAACATCTCTCAAACCAAAGCCTTATGGGCTTTTATATACGACCGTACATGCCTAACTATAACCCTTCAAAACACACTGTACTAACTCGAATTTGACCTTGATAAACTCACTAGTTTCATATATGTATCATGAGTTTGGAGAGCCTGGATTAATCCTTCAAAAGTTATCATTAATACTCTAATCTGACGTAGATAAGATAGGTCAAGGTCAGTCACCTTCAGCAGGTATCAGATCCATCGCCAATTTCATGATTTATACGAATTTAGAAAGCCTGTCTAAATCCTTCAAGAGAGGTTGTGTTAAAAGCAAGATGGACAGACAGGCGGACGGACTAAACAGACAATACCCTTTGGCTAAACTTCGAAGAGGATTAAAAATCAATAGGCTGACTTCTTTGCCATCACAATCCGCATCGAGTCTGAACTGTACTTTGTACCACAAACACAACAATTTTCGATGATTTATTGTAGTTTCAGTCACAGTGACCTTGACCTTCGATCGTTTGACCTCAAAATCAATAAGGTTCCTCTTTGACATATGGGTGAGGTATACCCAAAGTGGGGTACCAATCCATGATATGAAACTCGAGATGTCGCACGGACAACAAAAGTTAACAGACGCACAGACAGACAGACAGACAGACGGACAGAGGACTGAAATCGTGATTGCATTATACTAACTCGTCTATCGACGGGCGAGATATCATTTTTGCTTTATTTTTCAGTACATCAACCTGAGGTTTAACAAGAATGTTGGGCTGATGTTTTCAGTGGCGTTTATTCCACAAATGGTTTGTATATCCATTTAGCTAGCATCAAGATAGCTAATACAATAATAACAATTTCTTCTAGAACTTGTAAAAAGGTGAACTAATATTCATATCACGTTATGGGGTTTTTTCAATCACAGATGAGCATTCCAGTTACAAGGAGTGCATGGTTGCAAATATTGTTCTAGATTCGATTACAATTTTCAAGGGTGTGAGGGAATCGGGGTTTTTTTTCTTAAAAAGAAAGAAAGGAATGAATCGCGATCGCCTGGTTTGAAGGTTTGAATGGATATTATCCATCTGCAATCGTGTTTTAATCAAGAAAATTTTGTCAAAAAATATATTTATCAATCTAGAAAGTAAAGTATTTAAAAAACTATAAATAAAATTGACGCTGCCTGGTGTTAACATCGCTCTCTGTTTCTACTACGCGTTATGATCTAATGAAGTCATTTTTATATAATAAAATGAAGAGGTTGGGTAATTTGACAGTGACGTATATGTACATATATTATGCTTGCAGATGTCTTATATAGCTATGGTGCTATATGCCCCTTCCTTAGCCCTAAGTCAAGGTAAGTGCCTCTTAAATATTTTAACATTTCTTACACAGGATGTTCAGTTTGTTGAGTGGTTTTTCTGGGACTTTCCCCCGAAACCCTTAGACTTTCCCTTCAAACCCTGGCTTCTTCCGCCTTGCCATTGATGAAATGCAATGGCCACTTTCAGACGATCGGTATCACTTACTTCTTTTGTGATCACATTTCTTTTTAGTAGTTGGTTGGTGTCCATAGATATCGTATTGTGTATTAAAGTATGCCCAATTCAAATCAAATCTATGCCGAATTGAGTTTTAAGTGTTTCCGCTCCATTCATCATGGGTGCCACATTATATTCTTTCCCGCGAAATAAACAAGTAGCATAACTACTATTTCGAAATAAAGGACTCGAGGCCCGATTTCGGTTTAGACTGTACGACTCTCTGTTAAATGAAGATATCAACAGACAGTGTACACGTACTGTTCCAGCTGTCTCCCCTTCAGTGATTGGTCATGCGACCCCGCCATTTTAAACTAAGACGAGCATTCTGATTGTATCACTACTTATACGAGCCACCCCAATCTTCATACACAATCACGTGATTGTCTCACTGGACTGATGACATAGCGTGGCCTCGTTTTCAATTTCAAAATCTGGCGTCAAACTGGGAAAATGTTGTTGTTGCAGCATCAGCCAGACATTGGCCTCCGTAGAAGGGTCCAATCCTATAGGCTAGATTTCGGTGGAATATCGGAATAATTTCTGGGAAAAGGTTTATCTTTCACTTTCACTTTCCGCAAAGAAATTCAACACGTACTAGACTAAAATCGGATTAATATCTGACCTGCATGGCCGCTATCAACCTCTCTACAGGGCATGCTTCATTTCACATTACAAGCGTCTGGTCCGTCATTCATTATTCAGCCGTCGTCCATTAAAGAATATCCGCGTCCATAATCAAAAGACCTATTCCATATTCCATATTAACAGCATTAGCACCAAAAAGACAATCATAGTAAACATAAACATAGGCTAGTTTCCTGCAAGAGAGAAGCGGTCAGTGATGCCGGCAAGACATCATAATGTTCTAGAAATATCAAATCCGTATCGCGGATCAGTATTCTTAATTCATATGATATTCGTTGTAAAGTCGTCATCTAGAGAATGATGTATCTCAGTCAGGCTTTGATTGTGACTGTTCATGTGAACATCATGGGGATCTTGAAGTACATGGGTTCATACGGCCCCTAGCCCCGGATTAAGCGGAATTCGACACAAGTTACGAAAGGTAACGCCATAGATGTTGCACGCTACGATCGTATTTTGCTATCGCCATTTGAAAAACTTTGACTGGAGGCGCTTGTTGGTATATAGCCCTGTTTTATAAGTTTCCGCAATAATGTTTTGTGACGTTGATTAAAATCATCACATTTAACACAGGATCTAGCAAATGCTACTAGGCGAGATATGTATACGTCATATGCAGGTCCCACTGGAATATTGCCGTCCAGAAAGGGATAGTTTACGATGTCGAAATTGTAATCATCTCTTTTGTCATCAAGTCTACGAGGCCCTCTTCATTTTTATAGAGATATAGGTCTAAATATGATGTGCCGTTAGTGATATCTATAGTTTCCATCAAATCTAGTGAAGGTGGATATATATCCTTCACCGCGTCATTTATATAGCGATTATCCACAGCGAGAAGATCCCTCACTCCACTGTGATCCACTCACTCCACAGGCTCACTCCACTATGACCCTGCCACCAATAGCGGACCGAACAACTCCTTCAGTTATGCACATGAGCGAACTACTTTTCATATGTCCTGCCCATGTTAACGGGTAAAATAATCTCTAGATCATTCTCTTTAACGCTAAGTCAACAGTTGTATTCTCCAGAATTGAAAAATATTCGGAATGTTCGACAAAAATCGATTCCTCTGTATATAATGTCACTTCCGGTGGTGTGCTGCTCGGGCGGAAATCCTGTGCAAATATCTGACTGGTAGCTGGGGTATTATACCACAGTGAGGTTGTTGTACCGCTATTGAAGGCCGTGATAACTAACGGTATTATATGGACCAACGCTGTTTGATAAACTGTCTGCTAAATTTCATGTAGGGAAGCCATAAGAAAACTGAAATTAAGTTATTGTGCAACACAATTTTTCTCCCATTTGTCATTTGATACATGTGTTTGTTTTATAAATTAGAAGACAGAATGTCCCGTGTCGATTTCACGATCGAGTATGACCTTGTCCGGCTAATTGCCTTTGGGCAAAACCATAAAAAGGTTTAAATGACCACATATTCATTCCATTTTGAATGTAATCATCAAGCCCGATAGTACCAAATGATTACACTGACTTAAGAAACGTCCTTCTATTCCTTTTCTCACTGATACATTGTGTGTCTTTTCCCGACGAACGTCACACAGGTATTGTACAAGGATAGTAAGAAGGTTTGTAAGAGATAAAAAAATCGATCTGTCATTGTGATGTCATCGGTCATTGAAATATTCATTGCAGTTTGATGGGGGGGGATTTGGTTTAATGTCACACTCAAAGATTTTTCACTCAAAAGGTGACAGCCAGTTTGGATGGTGGAGGAAGCCAAAGTGCCCGAAGAGAACCACCTGGTAACTGGCAAACTTTCGCATAAGCACCAGCTGGGCTCGAACCCGTGCCGGTTCAGCGGTGTGAGGCTAGCCATCACCAGCGAAACGCCTTGGACCACTCGGCCACCGACGGCCCTTCTACTGCAGTTTGAATAAGTGCTGGAGATTATCTTTTGCCAGACTCCAAGAAAATGATATACGTGGCAGACGAATCGCTCTCGATTCGCTCGATTCAGATAAGAATAATGAATTAGCGATATTGGCACATTAGCTTGTTTAGTACAAAGCAGTATTATTGTACGTGACAAGGTAATTCTTTCGAATTCGACACCGTTGAATTGTACAAGAAACCCTGGTAACCAGTTTGAATTCAAGAATTGATAATGATCTTGTTCTGTGTGCTTTTTCTAATACCCTCTTCCCCACACACCTGTCTACTAATACGCTAAAATTGCTGTCATATGAATATAGGTTTAGAGGGTTGAAAACTCAGAATCGCGCACAGCACAAACTTGGTTCGAATTCAGCAAACTAAAATATTTTATATTAAGTACGTACGCCGACCGTTGACAACTAACGCCCCAACGTGTTTTGGAAATGTGACTTTGTTTAATTAGGACTGAATGCGACAATTTCTCAGAAATATGTCTATGAAAATGCTGAGATGTGACAAATGTTCTCTTTTTTTTGCAGTTACCGGCCTTTCCTTGTGGGTTACAATCATAGTTGGCGGAATCGTTTGTACCGTCTACACTTCCATTGTGAGTACTAACAATTATTGTTGGCATGGATATGTCTTGGAATACTAATATATAACACAACAGTAGTAAAAAAATAAGTCTTGGATTGTTTGCATATTTGACTACGCTTTCACGCAGGTGTGCTACTATGGGGAATTGTTAATTTCAGGTAAGCTGTTTTAGTCCATAATGGGATCGTAGAAAAAAATACATACAGCTTAGGTGTATTACTTGTGGGAACCACTTCTAAATAGTGCAATTTTATTACTGTCATTACCAATGATACAGGTGTGAACGTTTATGGTTGATTTATATAATTGTATTTTTTTCAGGGGAAACTATTCGACATGAATATCTTATATAGTTTATCGGTATTTCTAAATACGCCCAGTTCTGGAAATATTGTTCATCAATTTATCATCAGGACTGTATTGACCATCTTAGATCATTAATTGTATCAGTGTTCATGACTGTTGATCGCCGATATCGTAATGTCATCAGAAGACATAAAGCAGTCGTTGGCTCTACTGCATACAAGGGATATCATCTATGGGATGTTTCTTCATTGATAGATTTGCTTGAATTTCTCATGAATGATATTTATGTGAAATTTGGCAACACAATAAAGCGACAGCATATAGGTATTTCAGTTGGTGCTAATTAAGCACGCCTTTTGGCTGAACTATATCTCTCTCATGAATACGACTATAAGCAAACGCGTTCAAAAACCGATCATTTCAAAGTTTATTCTCATTTACCAAGCGTTATACAGAGGATCTTCTCGCTGTCAATATATATTTCAGCTCCTCTGAACTTGAAGGAAACTACATATAGCCCTAACGGCACATCAAATTTAGAGCTATATTTGAATGAAGCGGGCCTTCTCTCTCGTCGACAATTCTCAACCAGTAGCATTTGCTACATTCTATGTAAAACGTGACGATTTTAATCAACGTCACAAAACTATTGCAGAAAATGTTAAAACACGGCTATATCACCAAGCGCCTCCAATCAAATTGATAGCAAAATACGAGCGTAGCGTGCAAGATCTATGGCGTTACGTTTCGTAACTTGTGTCTAATTCCGCGTAACCCAAGGCTTGGGGAGTGTGAATGTCTAGATCCTCATGATGTTCATATGAACAATCACAATCAAAGCGTGATTCAGATACATCATTTTATGGATAACCTTTAAACAGAAAAACGTTCATAAAGTTAAACCGCGGTTCGCAGTTCGTTATTCGGGACCAGTCATTCAGCGACTCATAACAGCGCCTCTAGCAGCGCCCCCTGGCGTCAGATTTGGAATATGAATATGCAAAGATATAGAGCATGACATTCTCTCTTGCTATGCAGAGTTTGGAGTTCAAAGTATTCATAATAAAAAAATCCAGATTTCCATATCTGAGGAAATAATTGCTGGTCTCCTCGAATAAGGAACTGCGAACTGCGAACCGCGGTCTAACTTTATGAACGTAACAGAAAATCGGATGGATTCAAAATACTGATCAGCTATATGAATTTGATAGTTTTGAAACATCATGTGTCTTGCCACCACCATTGAAATCAGTTGAACGCTTCTCTCTTGCAGGAAATTAGCCTATGTTTATGTATACTATGATTGTTTTCTGAATTTGGTGTTAATGCTTTTGTACGAATTAGGTCTTTGGATTATGGACGCGAAAATTCTTTAATGGACGACGGTTGAATATTGAATGACTGACTAAACGTTTGTATTCTTCCCATACATTATCTACAAAAATGAGAAAAAAAATACTCGATTCGCCAGTTAACACAGTCACTGTGCGATATGTAAAGAGAACATTGAACTATAACCCTAGACCTACATGAAGGTAGTTTGAATAATGTTGCCATCTGCACTTTCAATTGTAGAGAAAATGTTCTCCGTTTTGGTTCTTACTGCTACAGAGTTGAGACCAAAATAAAGGACAGAATATAAAGAACCTGATTGGTTCTACAAATTAAGAAAATAGCGTTTCGATGTAATATCTCGGCAGATATGATGACTTTGAAAAATTTAGATTCGTTTTGGTTCAAGCCAAAAGCAGAAGCCCAATCCCCAGCATAGCTTGAAACTTTTTTACGTTACTTTTGACTTTGAGCTGCAAAAATATAAAAATGGGGTATTTTGTCTGTAGGAATCACAACTTTTTGCGCAGAATTATAAAAAATGGTTTTACTAACGCATATGAAGCCATTGGTTTTGATTTTATCTTGAGCAATATGACCCAGAGGAACCAAGATTGCTGACTGTTTACAGATAGTTGGAAATGTATTAACACAAGCTAATTTCTTGCCACGGAGAAACGACAACAATTTTCACTGATGCCGGTTAGTTATCATGAAGTACCTCTTGTCAAATTCGTATCACTGATTACCTGTAATATTTGATCCAAATGAATTTGAAATTTGGTGCTCAACTGGGTGCTCACAAGCCGTGGGATCATGTGACAATTTGTCAGATGACGCCGTTCCATAATCTAACCACCACAGCATGTTGTGGCTCAATTGGCGATGACACAACAAATATCCCTGAGCAATATATATAACACAAAGATTTCATCGTTACCACCGCTATGTCTTTCTGGCATCACTTAAACGATTGAGAGTTCGTCTTTCTGAAGAAAAATAACCAGCCAGATTTTATGGATTTAGGAGCCAGTTGTTTTACACAGTAGATGTCTTGCAATTCTGGACGACAGATTTTTTGGATCTAACGCATATATTTGCAAACAAGTAAAGAGCAGGTAATTAAGGAGCTATCGACAGTAGTGTCGATGCTCATTCCCTGTTATCACCCCCATTCTTCACTTACTTTATACAGGGTGGTATGCGAGCAGTAATATGGAGTGATGTCTTTCAAGCGATAATAATGCTTGTGGGTCTAGTGGTGATTTGTATTCTCGGTACGGTCAGATCTGGAGGACTTCTTAATGTGTTAGAGATATCTAAAGAAGGAGGCAGGCTGCCATACTTTGAGTGAGTCCATTTTTTTAATCTTGGTGGATGTTCACTGTCATTACTATGTACCATCGAGAGGGTGATACAGTAGTGTTATTATTATATGGATATTCCAAACGTTCATTTATCTCGCTCTCGATCGATTATGCACCCACCAATGGTATATGATATAATCTCTTACTAGGTACAGAGAAACCTGTGTAAACCGACCATGCTTGGCACAAAATTATAGAGTCGATTTTGACAGGGTTTTGTTTGATTAAGATGCAAAATACCTTAATTTTCCTACGAAGTAGGCTACCATTTGCAAATTGTCCGGTAGTCAGTGAGTTCATCCGAATCCTTTCGTGGGCAAAATAAGGAGAACCGTTTACATTAGAATCTTGATTTTTGACATGAACGTTCATTAGGGGACTGTTACCAGCAAGTTGCTGACCTACTTTTGACAAAAAATGACCTACCTATAGGTGACCTATAACATTACGCTTGAACCCCCAAGTCATCTTCCTCACCCTACTTCGTAGGTTCTGTGACGTTAGTCACGCTACTCATGTTAAGTATTGCATCTCAAGATAATGTCGATATTTAGAGGTTGGTCAGTTTACCCAGGTGTCACTGTACATTCATCCTGTAATAATGTCCCCAGAACCTGTGTATTGTCTATATAAAAATGTAATAATGTGCTCGGAATTGTCTACATAAATATTCATTTCGTCCTTGCCCTAAAATACATGAGCAGCGTCACAGGACCTACGAAGTAGGGTAGGCATTAGGACTCCGACGGGAACTGAACTCTCGGAAATCCCCACCCCCAGTTGAAATCCTGCCTATATTAAGATGGACACTGCCCAAGTCAGAATCATCACTGATTTTCATCAAAAATCACCAGAAATTTTCATCAAAAGTAGGTCAGATCAGAACTTGTTGGTAACAGTCCCCTAATGCACCTTCATGCCAAAAATCAAGGTTCTAATGTCAACGGTTCTCCTTATTTTGCCGACGAAAGGATTCGGATGGACTGACTCACTGACTCACTCACTCATTACCGGACAATTTGCAATCTGTAGCCTACTTCATAGGAATAAACTTTCCCACACTAACCGTGCGTAAAATAACGATTGAGCACGCCTATGAAAACATTATTTCTTAAATATTTCCACTGAATATTCTAGGTCTGATCCAGATCCTTTTCGCCGAACCTCGTTCTGGTCATTGAACATAGGGGCGATATTCATGGGGTTTTCACTGGAGTCGAGCAGTCAAGCAATACTTCAGCGATGCTTCAGCATCGGAAACCTGCGAGACGCCAAGGTGTAAGTATACTACCAATATCATCCATACGAGTATACTATACCAAGAGCCAATATTGGCATTAATATACGCTTAAACAACATTGGACCAAATTTGATAGATTGCGACCCCAGTAGTATACAATACCCGAATTGACAAGATAGCGCCTCACTGCGCATGCGCAGAACCTGGTGTGACGTCATATGGGGTGGTGTGCGCATGCGTGATGTGTGGGAGGTGGGTACAAATGTGGGGGGTGGGTACAAATGTGGGAGGTGGGTACAAATGTGGGAGGTGGGTACAAATGTGGGAGGTGGGTACAAATGTGGGAGGTGGGTACAAATGTGGGAGGTGGGTACAAATGTGGGAGGTGGGTACAAATGTGGGAGGTGGGTACAAATGTGGATGTGACGTCATAAGTGTGCGCAGAAAAAAAATGTGGCGGTTTTGTGGCGGTGTGCGCATGCGTGATGTGTGGGAGGTGGGTACAAGATGGCCGCCATGTGGGAGGTGGGTACAAGATGGCCGCCATGTGGGAGGTGGGTACAAGATGGCCGCCATGTGGGAGGTGGGTACAAGATGGCCGCCATGGGGGAGGTGGGTACAAGATGGCCGCCAGTGTCATGATGTGGGAGGTGGGTACAAGATGGCCGCCAGTGGAAGATGTGGGAGGTGGGTACAAGATGGCCGCCAGTGTCATGATGTGGGAGGTGGGTACAAGATGGCCGCCAGTGTCATGATGTGGGAGGTGGGTACAAGATGGCCGCGAGTAGTAAAATGTATAAAAGGAGTCTATTTTTAGGGAAAGGGGTGTATTCAATCTGACTTACCTGACCTGACTTTATCAGCCAGCCAGCCAGCCAGCCCTCCTACCTGCCTGCCTTCCTGTCTGCCTGCCTGCATTCTGCCTGTGTGGAATGCATGTCCTCACTTGGTTCTGGGTTTTTTCCATCACGGTTGTGCGCAGGTGTATGACGTCACTTCCGGTCTGCGTGAATCGGGCGTGACCTGGGACTATGGGATGCATGTACTGACTTGGTTCTGGGGTTTTTCCCTCACGGGGAGGTCACGTGATCAGTTCAAGGTCATATCCATTTTTTATCGATATGTCAACTCCACACCCAGTCCATTAAATGCTCCTTCACCTATGCTTCAATTTGATACCTCACTCGACCTGTGGTGTGAGTGAGTGCAAGAATGTATTCATCCGCGGTGATGCAGTCATGTCTGGCGGTGATTCGGTCTCGGGAAAAAGCTTCCTTGCCCAATGCCTACGGACTTTACCGAAGATACACGGACTTTAACGAAAAGACACGGACGTACACGAAAAGACGCGAAGGTGAACGCCATTGTGGGAAACCTCCCACAGACAGGTCAGTACATGCATTTCTATGTTGTTCACGCATAATAAAAGGATTGATCTGTAATCTGTGTTGTTGTTGTTGCTCCCTTTTTTTGGACTAACCCATCAGAATAGTACGTATCACGGACTATACCCGTAGAGCTACATCTGGTCTATAAAACACGTCCCTCTGGATCCCACACCTTCATTTCTACAGAGCCATGGCGGAGACCCAGCCCCATGCGACTCGCATTTTACAGTATGCCACCGTGGTGAATTCATTCACGGGTTACCGAGCAGTGGTCCGGTCCATGTTTGCAGATGGCGACGACAACGAGGGGCGACGCCAGATCCTGAACAGTTCACAGAAGCGGTCCTCGACAGGGTGCACTCGATGGAGAGGTGTGCCATCACTCACCACTACTGGACTATGACAGCCATCCTTGATGCTCGGGCTATGGACCACGAGCGCTCACGCCGCAACCAGCACCGGCTGGTTGGCCTCATACTAGTCTGTGCCCTATTCACCCTGGCGCTGTGGTATTGACACTATAAATACCAGGGTCAGACAGAGTGTGTGTCATTCACCGTTCGACATTTGGACCAAGCATGTCATCCGTCCTACGAGCCATCCTCCCCCTTACACCTTACCAGGTGGGATTATACGTTTATGAAGATTATGTGACTCTGGTGGAAGATAGTGGCGGGGATTGGAGGGCGTCCCCTGAGACTTTATCGAATACGGTGACACTACAGCGTGATGGGTGGACTAAGTTTAAACGGGTGTTGAGCGGAGAGTTAGACGGACACCTGATCCACCTGGACAAGGCCAACTACGTATACCATACTGCGCTCTACCCACGGGTGGGACGCTACCAAGAGCCGGCTCGAAGTTTCCTCCTAACTCCCTCTCTGTGGTCAGCCTTGGAGAAAATAGGCCCTCTGGTGGACCAGTTATTTATACCCGACGATCGATCACCCCACCAATTGGCATGGGCTCATGCTATCGAACACGCACTAGATGAACCTAATGAAAAAAAGCGGATGGAGAAAATACTATATGTATAGAATGCGCAGAGGCTGGAATGACAGGGTCACCTCATGAAGCCACCCACACACACATGACGGGCCAGAACGATGAAGAAGAAGAAAAAATCCGTGATGAAGCCGCGGGGCCAATGGCTGAACCCCATGAACAACTACATGAACCCGACGACGATGCCATTGATTACCCCGCTACACTCAGTCAGCCCAATGACATGACCACCTGATCCTTTGATCTCACGGGGTTCTCCCTATAAATACGAGAGACAGTGAAATCTGGTACCATTCACGTACTGACCATGACGGAGCATATAGTACTGGCGTATTTCAGCTTGACCCCCGAGGTTTTCCTGCACGTGTATGCGGATAAGGTCGATATCATGGAGGAGGTGGTGGGAGACACGGACCCTACACAACCGTGCCCGGCTCACATTCGTCTGTCCCGGGAGGGCTGGACCAAATTCAAACGGGTGTTGTCTGGTGAACTGGACGGCGACCTCATCCACTTGTGTCACGATGTGTACATCCGACGCGGCCCTTTCTTTGCTCAATTGGCTCGGCTAGATGGAGGTACAGTGCATTTTACCCTTCACCCTGATCTATGGTCTGCATTGGAAGATGCCGTGGTGGATGTGGATGAAGTGCTTATCAAGCGGTCATCAGACGAGTTGGACTGGTCATTGACCATGGCCACTGTGGAAGTCCACGAAGAAAATCAGAAAGAAACTCAGGCCCAAGATATACCCGTTATAAATAAACGATAGAGCCAGGGTCCATCATCATTTTGTCACCATGAAGCGCTGGGAGAAGGTGTTGGATAACTTATACTACAGTCCCGACAGTCCGGCAGCCTATAGTGCATTGTCGGCTCTCTATCGAGCGGCCAAACCCCAGGGGTACAACGTGCCCAAGTCCGAGATTGGTTAAGAAGACAAGACACCTATACCTTACATCGATCTGTCCGTCGCCATTTTCTACGGAACCGGGTCATCGTGGGAGGAATAGATGCCCAGTGGCAAGCGGATTTGGTGGATATGAGCGCCTTTGCCAAACACAACGATGAGAATCGGTATATCTTGACGTGCATCGATATCCTATCCAAGTATGCGTGGGTGGTACCCATCCGGACGAAAACGGGGGCAAATCTCATAGCGGCGTTCAAAGACATCTTCAAGACCGGGCGCAAACCTTTGTATTTGCAAACCGACGAAGGCACGGAATTCCTCAACAGACCGTTCCAAGCCTTTCTCAAGAAACAGAAGGTGTTTTTTCTTCCATACGTACAACGAGACCAAGGCTTCCGTGGTGGAGAGGTTCAACAGGACATTCAAAGGCCGCATGTATAAATATTTCACCTATAAGAATACAAGGCGGTACATCGATGTTCTCCCGAAACTGGTGAAGGGTTACAATCGAGCCTATCATCGAAGTATAGAGAGAGCCCCCATTACCGTGACCCAACGCAATGAAGCCCAAGTCCGCCGTGTCTTGTACCCCAGGCCGTCGCAGCGAACGACGAAGGCGGTGTACAAGGTCGGCGACCCTGTACGGATCAGTAAAGTCAAGGGCAAGTTCGAGAAAAGTTACTTGCCCAACTGGAGCGATGAGCACTTCCTGATTAAACGGCGCCTACCCCGACAGCGGCGAGTCTATGAACTGGAAGATCTCCAAGGCGAAACGTTGCTGGGGACGTTTTACGACACGGAATTACAGCCTGTTGTAAAAACACAGCAAGACTACTACACGGTGGGGCAGATTTTGAAAACGGAACGTCGACGTGGCAAACTGTTTCATTTCGTAAAATGGCAAGGCTGGCCCAGTTCCTTCAATTCCTGGGTCGCGGCCAACCAGGTGAAACGACTATAAAGCCAGACACCACTGCCGTCCTCCTTCATTCCACGTCCGACCCCAGTGCTATGGACCAACAGCAGCTGCCTCCGAAGACAGCGTCTCGCAAAACGCGCAAGGCGCAAGTGGGCTTTGGGGTGCTATTGCTAACCCTGCTGAGTGTGTTGTACGGAGGTGTGTTTTACGACGTAGCCTATGTCAGTACGTTACTTAACCAACTGAGAACACCAGCCATCAGTGAAACGGGTCTACAGAGAGCACCAGTCGTATCGAGCCCAGTCACCACCACCACCACCACCACCACCACCACACCCCGCGTACAAGCCACGTCGAGCTCTACACTTACACCAAGTACACCTACGTCTCAAGACCCACCGGATTTCATCCCTCACAGTGAACCGACAACGACGACGACCACCCACGTTGTACCCACCCCCAGCACCATCTCTGAACGTGAACAGACAACGACGACCGACGTTGTACCCACCACCACTCCAGTTCACTCGTACGAAATTTACAAGAGCGGGTTACCACGACAACGGATAGACCTCAAACCATGGACCATCGGTGGCAACATCCCTTCACCTGCGTCATCGCAGGACCGACGGGCTCCGGCAAAACGCACTTCGTCAGGAAGCTCCTTCAACACGCCGACAGCATGATCACTCCACCCATTGCCCGAGTCGTGTGGTGTTACGGGGAATGGCAGGAAGCGTATGCAGCAATGCCCCACATCACGTTCGTGGAAGGCCTACCCAACCTGGCCGATTTGGAACCCGACACCTTGGTGGTTGTGGATGATCTCATGGCGGAGACGGATGCACGGGTCACCCAACTCTTTACCAAAGGCAGCCATCATCGACGGCTCAGCATCATCTACATTGTGCAGAATCTGTTCAGTAAAACAAAGAACATCGGAATATCAGCTTAAATGCCCACTACCTGGTGGTCTTCAAAAACCCGAGATACCACTCAACTGCTGCACCTGGCGAGACAGATGTATCCCGGCCGCACACCGTTTGCGTTGGAAGCCTTCAAAGATGCGACAACCCCTCAGCACGGGTATATGCTCTTCGACCTCAAGCAAGCCACTCCCGACCACCTTCGACTACGGACCGGCATCTTTCCCGGAGAGACCCACCACGTGTACATGCAAAAATAATGTAAACACACCCACAGTGGCGCCCCCAGCTGGGGTTTGTGTGTTTGATGATGGGGAATAATAAAAAGAATGAATGCCACAGCAGGGTTGACTTTGTCTGTGAGGTGGATAAAAAGGGCAGAGTTGTGGGTTCTAGCATTAGTTGTACAGGATGTCTGCGCGAGTACGGAAGCACGCTCCCACGCTCCGTGTATTGAAGACGGCCCCACCCGAGTTGGTCCGAACCATTGTACGCGGTACGGACCCTGACCTTGTACGCTGTCTGTGCGAGATCGGGTACAACCTGTTAAAAGGCAACGTACCACTGACTCCGGCTCAGAAGACCAAGTTGACCAAGCATAAGACAGGTCCCCGAACCCTAGTCTCTCAAACACAAAAGAAAAAGGTGTTACAGAAAGGCGGCTTTCTCGGGACCATCTTAGCACCGTTGGCCGCTTCCGTGTTGGGTCAGTATTGGGTGGACTCTTCGGCCGACAATGAACCACACGAAAAATATGGTCCTCGTCGAACCACGGTTCCTGCAAAACCTCCAATCACCCTACCCTGTCCCACCTACGGTGAAGACCATAAACAGCCTCGATGGAGAGATGCAACAGATCTTACAGAGACCGGGTTTAAGCGACAGTGAGAAAGTACAACGGTACAATGAGACGCTTCAACGGTACATGACGTTCATGGACCAATACAAAACCCTGTCTACCCCAGCAACACCACCACCACCACCACCACCACCACCACCACCACGTGACAGACCGCTGACCTCAGCACCGCTCCAACAGCCGGGTGAGGTAGCCCCCACAACCCCACAGTGGGTGGAAGACGAAGTGCTGAAGAGTGTACCTGCCTCGTTCAAGAAACAAGCTGGCCTGGTATTACAACGGATGAAACAGAATCCTAACATGACTTGGAATGATAAAGGCGAACTCCTGGTACAGAATCAGGTGGTCCCGGCACCCACATGACGGATTTAGTGAATGATCTGATGCGTCAACGCAGATCGCACACCGATCATCGAGGATGGGAGGTCTTCGCTCAAGGCTTGAAAGACATGCATGTACCACAGGAATTGGTGGGGAACCCCCACCGCTGGGCCTTTATGCAGCAAACCCAGCAATCACCGAGTGGCCCACTACCTTCTTGGGAAGTCGAATGGGAACCGGAGTCACCCCCAAAACACCACCACAACGGGCACTTTCTTTTCGCGCCTATAAAAAAACACCCTTGATCAAGACACCCCACATCTCCAGAGCCGTGACACGTAGCAAGTCACCGCGACGAACACGACGCCGCACACAACCGCCCAAGGCGTGGAAGATCTATTAAAACCAACAGCAGCAGCAGGACAGCTCAGTCGCCATGTTTTACCTGACCCTACCCAGTAACAGTTCGCTGGATGTGTTTCCTGACAACACCGTGGCCAAGTACGTCACCCAGTTACCGCAACCGTTACATTTACCTGGACGCTGGGAATGTGCCCTCGTGGATGTTCAATACCCTTACTCGTGGTACAACGTGCGAGCCAATGAAGTGTGGTACGAGGTGACCTACGAAGGCAAAAACACCCGACTCACCCTGTCCGAAGGCCAATACGATACCCCCAAAGAGTTCATGGGTGGTCTGTCAAGACTGATGCATGATAAGGCGCTACGGGGGGTGACGGATAGTGCAGCACGCCTGATAGCCTTGCGCTTCAAGAGAAACGTGTTCTTCGATGTCAACGTACACAACGACAAGGCACAGCTTACCCTCACCGATACCGTGAATGTGAAACTTAGTCCTACACTACAGCAAATGCTGGGTTTCGATCTACAGGCGTTCGCTGGTCCCACCCAACACCATGGCGAGATGCCGATGGATATGAAGTCGGGTATGTACGGACTCTACGTCTACTCGGACGTGGTGGACAACCACATCGTGGGCGATATCCACACACCTCTGTTACGGGTGGTCCCCATTAAAAAGACGTATGGCGATCAAGTCACCCACAGTTTCAACCATATCATGTACCTGCCCGTACGACATACCGATATCAACACGATCACGGTGGATATAAGAGATGACACGGGACGAGCGGTGGCATTCGAACGAAGAAAAGTGGTGCTGACACTTCATTTTCGACAAGCACGTGCTCCCCACTTTGCATAATGAAAGTACCTTACGAGTGCGATGCACGCAGCTATGCCGACTATTATACCCAACAGGCCGGGGGTGGCTTTCCGGTATTTAGCGGTGCACGCATGCAACGAGGACATGGTCTGGGGAACATACTCGGCAGCATTGTGAAAACGTTCCTGCCCTTGGTGACGCGTGGGGTGAAAGCAATCGGCAAACAAGCGGTACGCAGTGGACTGCAAGTGGCCGGTGATGTCTTTGGGGGTACGGCACCCAAAGAAGCCTTGAAACGGCGGGCCAAAGAAGCGGGAGGCGTCTTGGTGGCCAAAGCACAACGCACCGTAGGGAATAAAAGAGCTGCCCACCGAGACCACGCACCAGTCGACGACCGACCCAGCGACGACGCACATCCAAGAAGACCCGGGATATCTTTTCTTAAAACATGTCCTTAATCCACGCCGAGTCCTACCCCTCCACCAACAGTGAATTTGATTTGTGGACCGTGCCGCCCACACAAACCAGTGTCGAACAAGGATTATGGGTGGAGCATCTCCCGCTCTCCAGCATCAACGAAACCGGGCCCATCGAGTTCACCATCGGTAATGCGGATACGGCCTATGTGGATTTAGCCCATACCTACTTGTATGTGAAAGCCAAGGTGGTCAATGGAGCTGGCACCAGACTCGCTGACCAAGCAACGGTGGGCCCGACGAATCTCTGGCTGCACTCGATGTTTCAGCAGGTGGATATTTTTCTCAGCGACAAACTCATCAGTGACTCCACCAACACGTACCCCTATCGGGCCTACATCGAGACACTGTTGTCGTATGGCCGAGAGGCTAAAAAATCTCAGCTGACAACCGCTTTATTCTACAGGGACACGGCCGAGCACATGGACACGGCGGACAATGGGGGGATATAACAAACGGAAGGCTTTCAC
>JAVTVY010048702.1:0-231663 GCA_036873755.1 Hanleya hanleyi
TCTCTAATGGACGACGGCTGGATTATGAATGACGGACTAGACGCTTGTAATACCAAGGGCCTATTTCCAGCAACGAGGGGTCTAATGTGGACTGCACCCCCAGGCTACCTCCCTAACGTAGAGTGATGTGAGAACACTGGGCTGCGCATGCGCAACCGAAAGTGAAACCCTCCACGGAGGACCAATGGGGCTAAAGGCATGGAGTTTCACCGAATGTGTCGTCTGGACCCAGGCTCCCGCCGTAGGGTAGTGTGGAGTGAGGAATACGGCTGTGGATGCGCTAAAGAAAACTTCCGGTCACGTGACTGGAGTCGGGACAAGCCCATGACGTGATCAATTCGGGAGCCAACAAGACTCATCGATATCTGGACTGAAGCATTACCAGGCATTAGGGGGAATTATCGGAAATTCAATAAAATGGACCTCTTGAGCTATCCATTGTCAAAATGAGCTTTATGGGGTGTCATATTGAAGCTCTAGTGGGGTTTGACTGGGTTGGTTATTATTGGAAGTGTTGTTAATATGCGCATGCGCAGTCGAAAAAGTGCATTTAAAGTTGGAGATTTTGGAGTCTAGGTGGACCATATCGGTCCCCATATATCGTGCAAGATAGTGTTATGGCAGATGTACCATAAAGAGACAATTGTGCTTAATGAGAAGTTTTCTTTCGCGAAGAATGGTTGGCTCTGAACACGGCCTTAAGATAAGGTTAGAATGATTTCTCACCGTTTATGCAGAATCCATTGGAGGCATGAACTGACGTATTCTCTGGTTGATGTCGAGTAGTGCCGGTATCCAGGATTCTGGTCTGGTCTCGCCCCCGGAGTCCAGGTAGACGGTACCCACTCTTTCGGGTTTACACAGGCCTTGTTCAGGCATTGCAAATCTCCACGAAGTCCATCAGGTCGGAATCGATGGGAGGCAGGCCGTACGGGTCAAAGTATTCGCTCTGCTGTTCCGTTCAGCTGATGGTCGTTCTCTTAGGTGGGGGTCAGATGGAGACAGAACAACGTGTATCATTTAGCGTAGTCCTCTCGACTGATAATATTCCCTACATCCTGACTGATTTGACCTGTCGCTGTAAACAAGCTCTGATAGGCTCGAATAGGAAGTGGCAGGGACCTGTTATCCGTCAACATGTAGGGTCACAAAATTGATGTTAAAAGGTCAAACGTGTTCTCCAGGTAGGCTCCGTTGAAACTGGTATTATCCACACATGCCAAGTTCAGTCTCTCGGCAGTTCCCCAAATGACAAGTTTTCTTTGCTGGCGCTCATATTCCCGACAGGCAGAGAACGCTTTTGTTTGAACACATCAGATAGGGTATTAGGCTAGTTTTCTCTCCAAGACTGTGAGGTGCCCCAAATGAACGACTGGATTCGGTTTCACTTTTCGGACATACAGGACTGTGTCTTACTGTCATCTACGTGCCCGACTACATCAGTGGCCATCAAGGCGAAGGTTGACGGCGCCCGTATCAGTCAAATTTTGAAGGGGATGTTGTGGAAGAGGTAACGGTCTCGCATGAAGAGGTCTGCGTTCAGTAGACCGATGAGATTGACCTGGCTGTCGTTCGCTGTGAATCCCCGTCGTTTGTTCCATCACGTATTGTCATTCTCTGTGCCCATGTGCTGGGCTTTGTCCGGTAGGAAAGGGGGCGGTCGACTGAGATTTTTAGCCTCTCACTCATAAAACAGCGTTTCGATGTAGGCCCGATACGGATACGTGTTGGTCGAGTCACTAATGAGTTTGTCGCTGAATGAAATATCCAACTGGTGAAACATAGTGTGCAGCCAGAGATTCGTCGGACCCACCGCTGCATTGTCGAAGATTCTGGCGCCATCCACATTGACGACCTTGGCTTTCGCATACAAGTACGTATGGGCTAAATCCACATAGACCGTATCCGCAGTGCTGATGGTGAACTTTCTGGGACCTGTTTCATTGATGCTGAGAGAGGAAGATGCTCCATCCATGGATCTTGTTCGGCGCTAGCCTGCGTCGGCGGGACGACCCACAAATCAAATTCACTGTTGTTGGAGGGGTAGGACTCAGGATGGATTAAGAACATGTTTACGCAAAAGATATCCCGGGTCTTCGATGTGCGTCCTCGATGGGTGAACGCGTCTCCCAGGGCTTTCACCCCAATTCAGACAGCTTGTTTTCCGATCGCTTTAACCCCGCGCGGGGGGAATGCGTGTACCCGCAAAGACGGGTAGGCCATCCCCTGCTTCGTGGGTATAATGGTCCAAAAACTGCGAGCATCGCACACGTAAGACACCTTCATTATGGGAGCAGTCCACACCTAAATGATGTGCGACTAAAACACGTATGGGTTCGGGTCTTCGGTCATCAATAGATGTGATATATTTAACAAAAAAGTATATATTTTCTAAATAGGTATACTCATGCCATTATTTCAGGAGACAAGTGAGCTATTGAAAAGGAAAGACGTGCCATCATCTTTAAACCTTCTTCAACTTTTCTAAAAAAACTCCAGACAATGTATTAAAATCTGTCAAATTGGACCCACAACGCAGAGAGAACGTAAGAAATGGTTTTCTTTTTATGCATGTTAAAGTGTTTCCCGTCCAACGGACATTTTAAAATGGCAAAAAAAAAACAGGGGGTCGACCTACTCGTTTTTTGTAAGATTTTATCCCCTTAAAGGAATCATCATTTTCGCTTCACGAAAAAGTGCGGATCTTGGCTGTCTGGATATTTATTTCCGTGATCGCTCGGTAGTGGCACGTAGGTGCGATCAACAAGCAATTGTTATATCCCCGTTTAGAGAAATGGTTACGTCCAACAGGGTGATACTACAGGTATCAGTTAGTAGAAAGGAAACAAGAATTACTATGCTGTCAAATACGGGTGATCTTCCTTATTATAAAATTAGGGAGGGGCGACTTTGTGCGAAACCGTGGGTAGTGTGGACTGCACACTATACAAAGTTGGGAGAGCGTGCTTGTCGAAAATGATGTGTGACCACCATTTTCCCAATTTCGAATGCCAGAGGTTGTCGTGTGTCATTCATTATATCGATGGTGATGGTATTGATGTCAGTCTGTCGGACCAGTAGATAGAGTACGTGATTAAAGCTCGGTGTGGCCTGATCTCCCTAGTTCCCTTGCACTGGGCAGACGCGTAGCAGGGGAGCACCGATATCCCGTACAATGTGATTATCCGAGACATAGAACCCATACACGCCAGCGTTAAGAATCCAGTATGGTGTTCCCCTCCATCCGACCGGGACGGACATAGTTATCCGTCTCCAGTGCACACAGCTCCTTCAACGTCCTGCTGAAACGTACGGTCACATTGGTCTGAAGGATGATCCGGAATTTTTGGCTCCAGTCGTGGTACTCCATGTGTATGAGATTCGCAAACGAGAGGATATTGATTCCTCCCGTGCTGGCTGGCTACGCCACACTCCCAACGTCCGGGAAGATGTAAAGGATGCGGCAGCTGCGTGACATAATGGGCTAATGTGTTATTGGGAAACACCGCAGCCGAGCTGTTACTGGGTAGTATGAGGGAAAACATGCTAAGCTTTCTCACTTCCGCTACCGGTTTTAAGTCTTCCCAGTCGTCGGAGCTTGTTGCCTGCGTCGTGAGCGCCGCACTGGTTTATACAGTCATGGATCTCGATCGGTGTGGTGTGTGGGGTGGTGTCACGGACGTCTGCTGCTGCTGCATCCAATCCCAACGCTGAGGATTTCCGACCTGCATTGACGTATCAGATCATTTACAAAATCCACCATAGGTGCCGAGCGCCACTTGGTTCTGCACCAAAAGTTCATCTTTCTCGCTCCAGGACATGTTCGGGTTAATGTGTTATTACCCCTTGTGGCTCCAGTCGTGGTACTCCATGTGTATGAGATTCGCAAACGAGAGGATATTGATTCCTCCCGTGCTGGCTGGCTACGCCACACTCCCAACGTCCGGGAAGATGTAAAGGATGCGGCAGCTGCGGGGCTACGCCACACTCCCAACGTCCGGGAAGATGTATAGGATGCGGCAGCTCCGGGGCTAGGGGCCGTATGAACCCATGTACTTCAAGATCCTCATGATACTCATATGAACAGTCACAATCAAAGCGTGGCTGAGATACATCATTCTTTAGATGACGACTTTACAACGAATATTATGGATTAAGAATACTGATCAGCGATACGGATTTGATATTTTTGGAACATCATGATGCCTTGCCGGCATCATTGAAAACTGTTGACCGCTTCTCTCTTGCAGGAAACAAGCCTATGTTTATGTATACTATGATTGTCTTTTTGAATTTGGTGCTAATGCTATATGGAATATGGAATAGGTCTTTGGATTATGGACGCGGATATTCTCTAATGGACGACGGCTGGATTATGAATGACGGACTAGACGCTTGTAATTTTAACCTGTGTATGCCTGGATTCTGCTGGTGGACAAGTTGTCCCCGAGGCCGGGCCCCTGCACACCCAACACTCATAATGAACACAATACAAAGAAATAATATTAAGACAGACCCGAGGAACCTTAGTGCAGGTTTCACGGCCGAGTCTCTAATAGTTCGAAATGCACTAAGACCTTTTTCAATCCAAATGACAGATATATTTCTGACAGCAAAGCAAGGCCACGACATCAAACCTTGTAATATTGCGCTTGATGATTGTTTAGCACCGAATTCTACATGTAATAATTTCAAAATTTCTAAGTGTGGACATCGTGGATGTCTCACGTATCCACTCTTTAATACGTCAGCTTCATTTGGTTCCGCGTTAACTGGTAACTCATATTCTGTTAACTCGTATGTTGATCTTAGTTGTTCTACTACAAACTGTATTTATTTAGTTTCTTGTAAGAAGTGTGGTCAACAGTATGTTGGCAAGACCACCCAAAGACTCCATCTTAGGGTGAACGGTCACAGAAAATCCGTTAGGAAAAAGCAATTGCTTATAGGTAGACATTTTTCTGGACCCGACCACGGCTGGGATAACTTTAGTATTCAGATCATAGACGTCGTCTATCCATCTACTAAGGATTCCCCTTTTGGATTTGAGAGAAAAATCTGAGAGCGGGAATTATTCTGGATGCTAGAACTTGGGTCAGTGTTTCCGTTTGGTTTAAATGATAATGTCAGTGGGTTCGGCAATGCTACAAACCGCCGTTCAAATATATCCAATATTACCCAACTATTTAAACCCCATCAACGGAGACAACGCAGCCATGGTTGGCGAAAGTTTAATAGTTCGATGATTCACGATCATATCACTTTAAATTACTTAGTGGGTTTAACTAACGCACCCAATAGTATACATAGCTTACGTACAGTTCTGTATGCGTTACCTCTGAGAGCCTCAAATCAAATAGCCAGAGATATACAACAATCTGCGTCTTCAGGAAATATAATACCATCAAAAATCAGTAAAGTATGTCAAGATATAGCGTATTTTCGGTTGTATCGTCAAGTGAACATAATCGAAACATCTCAAGATCGGCTTCTTGAAACTCAACTACTTGGATAAAGGACTGGACATCATTAATTTACCTCGAATCCTGAATGATCCAGAGGTACGCAACGCTGTACCAAACTATTTCAAGTTCACAGAACCTCCTTGCATTTCATATAAGTATACTAAATCTATAGCCACCAAAATATTCAATTACTCCAATGCTGTCAAGGAATTTGACTGGAACTTATACACGTCAGGAGGCTATAGTTGTGATTGTGAATTGTCGAACTTTATCTATACACCATGCAACCATGTTGTGACTGGTGACCTTGATGTGGTGACTGATAAGGATCTGAAATTACTCCTGATGAAAGGACCTAAATATAGAGAGCCGAGAAGAATAAATCTGAAGGCCGACCAGAAGATAGTCCTGTCTGCATTAGAACAGTACGTTATTGATTGGTCTAAGCGAGAAAAAGTTGAACCTACAGTACTCGCTGATTGGCTGGACCTCACCAAGAGCATGGTCGTTGAAACAATCCGCCATATTGACAGAAGTACTCTTCCCCAGGCAAAACAAGTACTGAGAAACCTCAATTCGCAAGAAGTTCTAGCAAATCTCCAGAGTAAATTCGTCATAGTCCCAGCAGACAAAACTCCGAATAATATAATATTCATATGTAAATATTACTATTACCAGGTGCTGGTTAAAGAATTGAGTGTAGACATATCTTCATCAAATACGTCTACTTACTCCCAAACTGCATTTACTCTGGAAGATTTATTTAACAATCACAAAAAGTTTCTCAGGGAAAGAGGTATTTGTCTTCCAACCAATCATAACGACATACCAAAAATATACTGGACTCCCAAAATGCATAAATCACCATACAAAGCTAGATTCATAGCTGGTTCTAGAAGCTGCACCACCAAGCTTCTTTCAACCCTATTGACGAGGGCCCCTCAGGAAGTAAAAGCATTTTGGGAAAGGTATTGCGCCACTATTTCTAAGAAATCTGGCGTTGAATGCATGTGGATATTGAAAAACTCAAAATGTCTTACGGAAAAACTTGATGCTAAAGGTCACATACCGTACAGACATGTATCCACATGGGATTTCTCGACTCTCTATACTACAATCCCTCATCAGGACCTTATTGACCGTATAAGTTCATTCATAGTATCTGTGTTCAAGAAAACTGATCGTAGATATATTAATGTCATAAAGCATTCTTTAGCTCGACTACATACAAGAGATATCATTCATGGGATGTTTCTTTGTTTATAGAGTTGCTTGAATTTCTCATTAAAAATATCTATGTGAAATTTGGCAACACAATATATCAGCAGCATATAGTATTCCAATGGGTACTAATTGTGCACCCCTGTTGGCTGACCTGTATCTGTTCTCTTATGAATATGACTATATGCAGGCGCTTTCAAAAACCGATCCATTCAAAGCCCGTTCCTTCTCATTCACCAAACGCTATATAGCGCTGTGGATAATCGCTATATAAATGACGCAGTGAAGGATATATATCCACCTTCACTGAATTTGAAGAAAACTACAGATAGCCCTACAGGCACATCTTATTTAGATCTCTATCTCTATAAAAATGAAGCGGGCATTCTCTCTCGTCGACTTTATGACAAAAGAGATGATTACAATTTCGACATCGTAAACTATCCCTTTTTGGATAGTAATATTCCAGTGGGGGTGAGTGAGTGAGTGAATAGGGTTTAACGTCGCTTTCCAGTGGGACCTGCATATGGCGTATACATATCTCGCTTAGTAGCATTTGCTAGATCCTGTGTCAAATGTGATGATTTTAATCAACGTCACAAAACATTGTTGCAGAAACTTATAAAACAGGGCTATTCCACCAAGCGCCTCCACTCAAAGTTTCTCAAATTTGGCGATACATATCGCATGCTGATAGCAAAATACGAACGTAGCGTGCAAGATCTATGGCGCTACGTTTCGTAACTTGTGTCTAATTCCGCTTAACCCGGGGCTAGGGGCCGTATGAACCCATGTACTTCAAGATCCTCATGATACTCATATGAACAGTCACAATCAAAACGTGGCTGATATACATCATTCTTTAGATGACGACTTTACAACGAATATTATTGATTAAGAATACTGATCAGCGATACGGATTTGATATTTTTGGAACATCATGATGTCTTGCCGGCATCATTGAAAACTGTTGACCGCTTCTCTCTTGCAGGAAACAAGCCTATGTTTATGTATACTATGATTGTCTTTGAATTTGGTGCTAATACTGTTATATGGAATATGGAATAGGTCTTTGGATTATGGACGCGGATATTCTCTAATGGACGACGGCTGGATTATGAATGACGGACTAGACGCTTGTAATTTCATCCACTCCAGCAACAAGCCACCCCTCCTCTGGAACAACACGGAGAGACTCTTCTTGAATTCGTCTGCCACCCAATGCCGGGATGAGCCTGGTGATGGCCGCTGTGGGACAAGTAGTGCTGGTTGTGCGAATGACGCTGGGCTTTTGGGGGTCTTGTATTGCCTCATTAATGTGAAGTACCGCTGAAGCGTCTGATTGTACCTTTTCACTTTCTCAATGTCGCTTAACTCGGGTAGTTATAGAATCTACTGGATCTCTTGATCGTCTGTGTTCTTCGTCTTCATCGTAGGCGGGATGGGGTATGGAGATCACAGGGTATGAAGCAGGCGTGGTTCGATGAGGACCATATCTTTCGTGTGGTTCATTGTCGGCCTAGAGTCCACCGAGTAGAGGGCTCAATACGGAAGCAGCCAACGGGGCTAAGATGGCTCCGAGAAAGCCGCCTTTTTATAAGATCTGATCTTCTGTTATTACGGGACTTGCTTTTATACCAGGGTCCGAAGACCTGTCTTATGCTTGGCAAACTTAGCTTTCAGAGCCGGAGTCCCGTTTAAGACGTTCGGCTCGATTTCACACAGACAGCATACAAGGTCAGGTTCTGCGCCGCGTACAATAGTCCGGACCAACTCGGGTGGGGCAGTCTTCAATACACAGAGCGTCGGTGCGTGCTTCCGTAATCGAGCGGACATCATGCACAACTAACGATTGAACCCGCAACCCTGCCCTTTTCATCATTTACGGCCTATTTCCCGAACATCCTATCGCCTCAGAGACAAAGTCAACCAAGATGGTTTGTTCTCTTTATTTTTTATTATCCTCATCATCAAACACACACACACCAGCTGTGTCCCTCCAGGGAAAATACCGGTTTGTAGTCGAAGGTGGTCAGGGGTGCTTGCTTCAGGTCAAAGAGCATATATCCGCGCTGAGGGTTTGTCATCCATGGCCAACAAGGTGTTCGGATCCAAGTCATTCAGGTTGGGTAGGCCTTCCACGAACGTGATGATGGGTATCTTCTCGTTCCTTGTTTGTCATCCGTCGTAACACCACAGGGCACGAGCAGTGGATAGCCTAGTCATGCTGTCGGCGTGTTGAACGAGCTTCTGGACGAAGTGCGTCTTGCCGGAGCCCGTCGGCCCCGCAATGAGGCAGGTGATGGGATGTTGTCACCGGGGGTCCATGATTGAATGTGTATCCGCTGACGTGGTAATACTCTCTCGTAAATTCGGTACCAGTGAGACGGTGTCGGTGTCGTCGGAGCACTGATGTGTGCGGTGAGCCTTGGTACAGTTGTTGGTACGTTAGTGCGTTCATCGTGGATGGTCGTATGCGGTGGGGTTTCCGTCATAGTAGTCGCTGCAATACTTCGTGGGGGCTCGATGCTGACCTGGACTCGGTGTGGTGGTCGCTGGGGTCAGATGAAGTTTGACTGGCGCTAGCGTGTAGATTCGTCTGACCTGCACTCACGGCTGGTGGTTGCGTCCTCTAGGTGGGATGAGTAGAGAGCTGAAAACACACTCCTATATAAGACAACCATCAGGGTTAGCAATGTCAGCACAAAATCCACTTGTGCTTTGCGCGTGTTTGGATACGCTGTGTTCAGAGGCAGCTGTTTTTTGTCCATAGCACGGCATTCATGGTCGAGCGTAGAATGAACGCTGAAAACTGTGGTTCTTGGCTTTATAGTCGATTTACCTGGTTGTCCGGAGTCTAGGAATTGAAGGAACTGGACCAGCCTTGCCATTTCACGAGATGCACCGACTTGCCTCAGCGTTGGTCGCTTTTCAGGACCCGTTCCACTGTATAGTAGGCTGTAATTCCTTCTCGTAAAACTTTCCTTGCAATGGGTCCTCTTGAAGATCTTCCAGTTCATACACTTGTGGTTGTCGGGGTAGCTGGCGTTTAATCACAGAGTGTTCATCGTTCCAGTTGTTGAGGTAACGCTTCTCGAACATGCCCTTGACTTTATTGACCCATACAGGATCTTCGATCTTGAATACTTCCTTCCGTCGTTGGGGTAGTGGCATGGGGTACAAGATACGCCGGCCTTGGGTTTTGTTGCGCTTGGTAACGGTGATGGGGGCTCTCTGAATACTACGTTTTGGGAGGACATCGATGTACCGCTTTGTACTCCTATGGTGGAATATTTGTACATGCGGTCTTTGAACGTCCTGTTGAACTTTTCCACAACCTTGGCCTGGGCTATAAAGCCTTGGTTTCGTTGTACGTATGAAAAAATGCCTTCTGGGCTTTCAAAAACTGTTAGAACGCGCTGTTGAGGAATTCGGAATTCCGTGCCTTCGACAGTTTGCAAATACAAGGGTTTGTGAAAAACGTAAAAATAAGGAGGTCACGTAAAAAGTAACGTTCTTCTTCATTCTCACCTGCCATTTGGTGTTTGGCCGTTGTTATTGGGTTCATTTCAAGGCATCCTAAGTCTCCAGTTGGGCCAGTGCCATGTATAGGGACGTTCGATCGTCATTGGTGAAGGGCTGGTTGTACACGAGGGCATTGTGACTGGAGTGAAAGTACCGGAGTTTGTCTATCTCCTTATGCCGTAATAAATAGCCGAAGGTAAGATTTAACTTGAAGGTCGTGGCTTCGTCCTCAAAACTGATATGGAAATAGTCGGATAGGCTGGTATTATCATCTAACCAGAAATAGTACAGGACCAATACAGGGCGATGGCGGTGAAAACAGTGCCGGATGGTAAGCCAATGGCATTTGTACATAGCACTCACAGTCTCCTGTATCGGTAACACCTCTGTGGCAAGTTCGCCAGGATCTGTGGTAAAGTTGTCCTCCTCCTCAGTGGAGATTGGATTCCTAGCGAGCGGTGGTCTGTATCGCCCACGCGGCATGGTTTATGATAAGTAAGTATAGAGCTAAAATTATATCGGCTCTATTTATTAGCCATCAATATGGTGCATTCTGTGTTAGTAACATGAAAAGTACACCCGACATTATCTGGTGCCGAAGTCGAAGTTCCTTTCTGGATATTTTCATTGGCTTCTGACGCTGTACCGTTCTCCGTTGTATGGATGTAATTGCCACTGGGTTGACTGAGCATATCCGGATAATCTATGGTGCTGTCGTCCTCCGGCGGTGGAATACGGATGTCAAGTTTCGCCAGGACATCATTGTAGGTCACGGAGGAGAGAACTGGATAGTCCCTCTCGTCATCCTCCATTTTAATGACGCGGTTGATAATTTTGTCATTGGGCTTGGCCAGTGCGTTCTCAATAGTATGAGACCGGGCCGTCCGGTGTAAACAGTTGCTCTACAAGAGGCACCACTTTCTCGAGGGCTGACCATAGATCATGATTTAAGGTGAAAGCGTGCACCTCTAGCCCCACTGGTTCTCCGTACAGGGTTTCACTTACGGTTGCGCATGCGCAGTTCTATGTCCTCACCCCTCACTACTTTGGTGCAGGCGACTAATTTGTGGAAATCTCCATGTCTCTAGCCCCACTGGTTCTCCGTACAGGGTTACATTTTCGGTTGCGCGTGCGCAGCCCTATGCCCTCAACCACACATCCTAGGGTGGAAGCCTTCGTTCAGGCGGCTCATTTTATAAAATCCCCATATCTCTAGCCCCACTGGTTCTCCGTACAGGGTTTCACTTTCAGTTATGCATGCTCAGCCCTACCCCATGGGCGGAAGATCCTGCTGGGCACACCCTTACTATGCTAGTGCCTGCAATGTGACTTGGTTCTTTGTATACCGCAGTTAACCGATTTACGGAAATGCCTATTGACCTACTGATCTTTCATCAAATTTGCATATGACCTTTATGACGTCATAAAGTTGGAGATTTTGGAGTCTAGGTGGACCATATCGGTCCCCATATATCGTGCATATGCCTCTTTTCCCCCCTTTGAAAGAGGATTTAAACTCATACTGACCTCGGTTAAGTCCCGAAAAAGCTTGTAGACGCCTTTGACCTTTGTGACGTTAATTTCGGTGACCGGACGTGACCTTTGGCCTCAGCGCATGATTTTCATCCGGCATTGTGCCCATGCACAGGGGTCAAAGTTCACTTCTGGTCACGTGAACGGTACCGGAAGGGACGTCACACATGTCGAAGGTCAAGTGTCCATTTAATACGCATTTACTACTACTTGGGGAAAAATATAACTAGTGATATTCTGTCCCAGTCTTGAAGTAAACTTCTGCAATATCTAACGATCAGTTATGTCAGACAGTACAAAGAATCACCTGGATTTTGGCCATGCTTAGACCTGTTGTATGACAAGGACATGTATCGAGTGAAATACCTCTCTAATATATTTAATCTCTGGATCTATTTAAGTTTTTTTTTTCGACAGAGTTGTGCCTACGCTCGCTTTAGCTTGACACTCTTCTGCAAGTTCTGTGGGCTTTTCTTCTGATGACAGACTTAAGCCAATGATATTGCATGAATAAATCTTATCACATGGGAACCAGGTATTAAAGTTACAAACTCAGATCACCTGGAGACGAAGTCATCACAGCCCATGGCCCACATCGAGCCTACCGTATATCACTTTGTGTACAACTGCTGTTATCGGTATTGCAAAATTCACGCTCCAAAAAGTATGTTACATACAAACAGATATGATTACAGATCATCAGAGCGACCAGACGTTGTAGTTGTCTGACAGCCAGGAATGATCAAGTGCTCGAACGCCAAACAAAACCGATTCTTGCAAGTCAGCTGTTCGAAAATTTCCACAGGAAATATGTAGGATTTTTTCGAATCTGGCGATGTCTGAAATTCTGTTGTCGTCCGAAAATTTACGTATATATATATATATTGGTATTGTCGTAGCATATAGTAGGATAAAAGAAAGGTCTACATACGGTACCGGTAATTAATTGGATGAAATAAAAAATATATACGTAATTTTCGGGAGACAACAGAATTTCAGACAACACCACATTCGGACAAATCCTGCACGTGTTCCCTAAGAAAATTTCTCATTAGTAGAGGATAAACTATATCCGCTCTGTAATAGTGGGGACATTTGCGATTTACCTGGGAAGAGCGTACGGTCCTAACAACAGTTCCGTATTTTCGCCCGCTAAACGTACTCATTTTCTTTCTTTTATCGAGCATATATGAGCCAGCAGCATGTATTGAATAAGCACCGAAGTTATGTGTTCCAACAAACGTTAATCCCAATCAGTTTCAAGTGTGGATTTACAACAACGACGACAACAACCATCGGTGTAGATGGAGAAAACCATCTATGAAATGATGTGATATCTGATGGTCGTATATGAAAGACGACCATCAGATATATCACATCATTTCATGGATGTTTTTCTCCATCTACCATAGGTGGCCCTCAAGTTTTCTTTAGATTTATGTGTTTCTGAAAGTTTGATTAAAACTTTAGTTTCATGTTTATGGTTATTTTTCTGCATTGCCGATCTGTGTTACTCCGATCGATACAAGGGGTACTAACTCCACTCCAGCAATGCCATATCTTCTCTCAAATCTAACAAATCATCTGGCCCAGACAGACTCAATAACGAGATGTTAAAACATGGTCAACATGCATTGCTCTCTCCAATTGCCAAACTGTTTAACAGTATTCTCTCAGAGGGCCACTTCCCTAAACTTTGGTCTACAGGTTACCTATCGGCCATTCACAAAAAAGGTAACAGACAACAGCCGGAAAATTATAGAGGCATCACCATTCTCAGTTGCATGGGCAAATTATTTACAAAAATTCTAAATACTAGTTTATCAAACTATCTCACTGACAATGCCATCATAAAAGACTGCCAAGCAGGATTCCGTAAGGATCACAGAACGACTGACCAGTTATTTATTTTAAAAGCTCTTATCCACAAATATACCAAAATAACAAAAAAGAAACTTTATCTATGTTTTGTAGACTTTCAAAAAAATTTCCTTACAGTTTGGCACCAAGGAATGTTCTTAAAACTACAACAATCTGGCATCCGTGGAAAGTTCTACAACATCATCATAAGTATGTATGGTAATAGTAATCTATGTGTGAAACAGGACAACTTACACACCCCTCTCTTCACCAGCTCTGTGGGTGTTAGACATGGTGACAATCTTAGTCCCACTTTGTTTAACATCTACATTAATGATTTAGAATTTGACAAATTACAGAGCAACCCCCCAACACTAAATAACGAAGAAATAACACATTTATTATATGCTGACGATCTTCTCATTCTTTCAGAATCAAAAGATGGTCTTCAATCTAGCCTTTCAACTCTTGAGAAATACTGTAAATTCCGAGAAAACACAAACCATGACTGTGCAGTCTAGCAGAACAAAAAACCTAACACCTGTGACTTTCAAAATGAACAATGTTAACCTACAAATATGTAAACAATACAGATATTTAGGGATAATCATCGATGACACTGGTAGTTTTAAACCATCAATTCAAAATCTTAAACAGAGGGCACTAAAGGAGGCACTCTACAAAATTCAGAAAACATTCACAAACTGTTCTTTTCCAATCCACCTTAAAGTTAAACTATTTCACTCGTTGGTCAAGCCAGTACTACTCTATAACTGTGAAATCTGGGGTCTAGACTCCAAAGTCCTAAACAAAGACGACCCAACATTTTGGCTTAATACAGGAAAACTCTTCAGATCTCCCATAGAACAAGTCCTTCTGAAATTCTGTAAAACAACTCTAAAAATGCCACGCAGAACAACTAACCTAGCATGTCTGGCAGAAATAGGAGAACACCCACTCACACTAGATATCTTGCTAACACATATAAAATATACGACCCATTTAACCTCCACAAAGAATCGACTTCTAAAAGCAGCTCACGAGCATTTCATCTCTTCCCCTAAATCCTCTGACAAAGCTAACTGGGTAACAACACTTCAACAATACCTTTGTCTCGCCAACATACACTTACCACAACAGCCCATTAGCAAATACCAACTTGAAAAAGAAACTAATAACCTAAAACTACAATTACAACATCAGTACCAAACATTCTTCTTAAATCACCTCAAACAACAAGAAGGCAAGTTAGAAATACTACAGAAGGTATACACCACGTACGAACTTCAATCCTATTTATCGTATATAAATGACCCTATCTATGCTCGTACTATAACTGCATTACGGCTCAGCTCTCACAAATTACGAATTGAAACCGGACGCTTTACTAAACCAGTGACACCAAGACCTGACCGACTCTGTCCCCCACTATCCAATTACAGAAAACCTCTTGAAACTCTTGTCTCTGATCATAACCAAAAATTTTCCCTGCCTACTCTTCTCAGCCCACCGAAAGAAATTGCGATCCAAATTAGCAAATATATTCACCAGATGTACGAATTTCGGATATCGAGAGACGCAACCCCAGTGGGACACCCCCCTTGATGGCTGTCTCAAGTATTGTTATATATACATGTATTACTTTTAACTATAGTTATATGTATTTGTGCCTGTAGATACCATATGGTATCTGCTTGACCCTATACGTTTTGTCATACTTTGTATGTTTCAAAGTTGCACAAATAACTTGATTGATTGATTGATTGATATTGGGCATCGATAGCATGAATTTGTTTGATTAGCAACAATGTATCATTTAGTTTTAAGATTCTATCACATTGTTTTCTTTTTGTTTACAAATGTAACAACGTATCACTTGTTAATGTGCCTCACACGATTTTGTAAATTAATAACTCTGAATAGTCGAAGTGAGTAGCTTGTCCTTTAGGGGGATAGGGGTGGGAGAGGGTGGGGGTTTCTACTAGTGTTCGTCAGATATATTGAATTAAGAAATATAAGGTGCATGGGCGTCGCTAGGATTTTTCAAAGGGGGGTCGATTATCATAGCACTTTAGGCGAGGGTCCAGGGGCCGCCTAGGCCCCGGAAGCTCCGGGGTCCTAGATCGCCGGAGAGGCATTCTAAGCGTTTTCCCGGAATTAAATCTGAACATAATGTATGCAGATTTATGGTCATATTATACAGCTCTGAGACATTAGATGCATTCTGAGCGATTTCCAACAATTAAACTAACACGTCATTTGTCAAATATCAGTATTATATTATATTCTCTTGTCATCTTGAAAACACAATAATAATGCTTTGGGCCTATATACCTCGTAGGCTAACCCAGTGGCGTCGGAACGTAATTGAAAGTGGGGGACCACTATCACAGCCCAACAGGCGGGGGTCCAGGGGCCGCCTAGGCCCCGGAAGCCCCGGGGTCCTAGATAGCCGGAGATGCGTTCTGAACGTTTTTCCAGAATAAAACTGATCATACTGCATGCACATTTATGATTCTATTTTCACCATTTTTTTCGCAATTATAAGCATGCATCGATATTGAAAACATCGCACCTCATGCCTTCATCCATTTGACGTTCTAGTTATATTTAAAACATACAAAACGATGACTTATAGTTCTTGGGAGGGCAACGAATATGCCTACAGATACGATTCATTCACACAAAGATAAAACAAGGAAATCCTCACAGCCCAACAGGCGAGGGTCCACGAGCCGTTTAGGCCCCGGAAGCTCCGAAGTTCCAGATCTCCAGAGATACGTTCCAAGAGTTTTCCCAGAAATAAATTCGAATGTAATGCATGCAGATTTATGGTTCTATTTTCACGTATGTTTCGCATTTATAAGCACTCATCGATATTGAAAAAATCATACTTCATATACCTGAATCCATTTGACTGTTTAGTTATATTTATCACATAAAAAGAACACCTAAAAAACGGATGACCCTTACATCATAGAACATTAGAACCAATATGATAGCGATTCATTTACACAAAGCTAAAATGAGCGAGCCTGACAGGCGAGGGTTCAGGGGCCGCCTAGGCCCCGGAAGCTCCGGGGTCTCCGGTTGCCGGAGATGCGTTTTACCCGTTTTCCCGGAAACAAATCTGAACACAATGTATATAGATTTATGGTTCTATTTTCACATTTGTTTCGCATAAACCCGCATCGATATTGAAGAATATGCCGGACTCCATTTGACTTCCTGGTTTGACACAAACAAAACGGGCCTATAACACATCACTACACGTCCTGGCACTCTATCTGTAATTTTTATGTGGGGACATGGTCAGTTAGGGATGCTGAAAAGTGAGTGGCCAAAAGATATTCAGGCCCCCCTAAATTAAAAGTGAGGGGAGGGAGGGGTGGGGGGGCTGGCCCCTCCGCTTCTGACGCCACTGTAACCATGTTAAAATGATTAAAACTAAACTAAAATCAGATCACTTTCCGATCCATATGTCATTTCATGACTGTGAACATTAAACTTTTGCTGAAAATATCACAATAATATTGTATAGAATATCAAACTATGTATCATGGACTATATCTCGTGGCCATGGTGAAATACTGACTAGAAAAATGAAACTAATATCACTCATTAAAACGTGGCCATGGTAAAATACTGACTAGAAAAAAAATTAAACTGATATATTTTCCGGAAAGGAAATATCACGAATGTAGTTTAGCCTTCAGCAAAGCTTATACATATACAGCTTTCAGTTTATTGCCCGTTTTTGCACTTCGCCAACGGTAGACCGAGGCTGCCGATGCTTCATTATCAAATCCACACGCATCGAGCAGAAGGAAAACAAGTGAGAAATGACTACATTGTAGTCAAAACCTGCGGCAGTGGCAATAATACAGTGAAAGACATATCAGCGGAGGTAGTGGTAATTGTAGAAAAAAGCGCCATCTGCAAGTGTTTTCATGCCAAGGGAAGTAATTTTCAACTTCTAACCCACAATTGCAGGAATTGACTAATAGATTTGACACAATATATATATATTCGCTTTCCTCGTTCAAAATCCGACGATGTTGACTGGTCCGTGCCGTCTATACTGAATTGACAGGCAATGTCTTGGTACAAGTATCGTGAATTCCAAGTTTCAAAACATTCCGTTCAGCCGTTGATTTTTGCAAATCAAAAAGGCTTTCAAATATTTGGAAATCCAAACAAATTTCAAGGATTTAGTCATAGCGCGAACATCTACGCTCTTCAGTCTCCCTTCTCGCTTACTTTGCCGAGCAAAATGGAAAATTTATATTTCCGTCAAAGTTAATTTTCAATGAATTTATTATCAGGTCTATCACTTTGATCTGTGAAACTATGGAATGGGGTTGAAGGCTTTATCGAACTGTTCAAGAGGCATAATGACATTTTTCACGATTCAAATTGAGGCCTGTGACAGTCTTGATATTCGATTAGAATAATAAATTAAGTTTCTGCATTTATGTGCGTTATCATCTGCAAACTAAATACGGTACCTTGACACTCTTTTCCATGCAGCAAGCCAATATCAATACATGGTTTGCTCCTTCTATACAAATGATTACCTATTTCATCCTTAGGAGATATCACCTCATCCGACATGTTTGGTCAAGCCTTTTCGAAGGTTGATAATTTTTATTAATTTTTTTTTTTAAGTCAAATTCTGCAAATAAGAAACATTTCTTGTCAGTATCTATGGATATCGCCCTATAATCAATTCGCGAATATGTTTGTCATTAAGTCATTCGGGAGGTGATTTAAGTGCGAAATTTCAGGGTGAGTTCACTAAACAAGGTCTGTGTGTATAAGAGAATCATGTCGAATTCTCGTTATTATCTTTTGGTACATCAAATTATTGCATTCGCGAAAATGACTTCCAAGTCAATATGAAAGGTATCAAAATAAATTTAAAAAACTCTCAAGGAAATCAAGGTCCTAGCTTTTGACAACGAGATCAAATAGATCGCTTTTATGGTCAGTATCTGCTAATATATGACGTAATTTCATTCGTAAAACTGATTGACAAAGTAACGTAAATTGTGAAGTGTAGAACCAGTAAGTTCTAGCAGAAATGGGCTCTGACTTGAGAGAATGATGTCAAATGCAACATGTTTCTGCCCGTTGTCTGCTGATACACATAAGTATTGATTCTACGGAAGTGATTAATGCAATTCTAAAGGGATTATGGGTGCGGAAGAGGACGAGAACATCAATACCAGCGAAGCAAGGCCCTGGCTTGCGAGAATGAGGATAGAGGGACTGTGTTCCGAAAGAGGATCATTCGAAATAGCTATGTGCCAAATTTCATGCTTGTAACCGAAAGTACACAATATAACTATGATGTACTGTTCGCGCATAGGGTTGTCGGACTCATTAAGTACTACATAGTCATTTATGTATTATAAAACCGTTTGCGCATAAAGTCAGTTTTGCGTATTATCAATGAGTCGGTATAGCTAAGACATTGACAACGAGGTCAAATAGATCGCTTTTATGGTCAGTATCTGCTAATATATGACGTAATTTCATTCGTAAAACTGATTGACAAAGTAACGTAAATTGTGAAGTGTAGAACCAGTAAGTTCTAGCAGAAATGGGCTCTGACTTGAGAGAATGATGTCAAATGCAACATGTTTCTGCCCGTTGTCTGCTGATACACATAAGTATTGATTTTACGGAAGTGATTAATGCAATTCTAAAGGGATTATGAGTGCGGAAGAGGACGAGAACATCAATACCAGCGAAGCAAGGCCCTGGCTTGCGAGAATGAGGATAGAGGGACTGGTTCCGAAAGAGGATCATTCGAAATAGCTATGTGCCAAATTTCATGCTTGTAACCGAAAGTACACAATATAACTATGATGTACTGTTCGCGCATAGGGTTGTCGGACTCATTAAATAGTACATAGTCATTTATGTATTATAAAACCGTTTGCGCATAGTCAGTTTTGAGTATTATCAATGAGTCGGTATAGCTAAGACATTAAGTGCAAGTCCAGGGATTGGAGGGTCATTGTTTCGATTCCCACAGAGGGTTAAGTTATTCTTCCTTTCAAAACATATTTCCATATATGCGAATTGCTTGGGGGTAAAGTTAAACATCTTCATTCGGTGAAAGTTGCTGAGTTGTTCCGCTTATTTCTGAAACGTAATTGTTGCGTTTGTTTTTATGATGCATGATCTATAATTTGATACCAAGTATTATTCAATGTTAATCATAATGATAATGCGTTACTTGTTATGATTCTTCGCCAATTTGTGTTTTATCTAGATTGGGTAGATAAAATGATTACTAGAAGCAGTGAACTTATTTTTCTACTTTCTAAGACAGTCGCCTGGGACTGTATGCAAATTAGCTGAACCACGGACAAGGTTGCGGCTCATCTTCTTTGGTATATAAGAAATCCAAGGATCTTAAATTGTGTATACATCTGCATACTGTTCAATGAAAATGGTAATATCTGAAGACAGTGACTGATGTGACGACCGACAGCTTTAAAGCGACTGACTTAAGAGAATTGAAGTCTGAACGGAAATCAACGAAGCAATAATTCATTCCACCGAATATAGTTGCAAATGAATTCAAACGCGCTTGAATGCAGTGTTGTCATGTGAGATTGGACGTTGAAAAGAAAAGTGTGGCAGAGATCACACTCTCTTAGCGCATGCGCATTTCAAAAAGTCACAAGAACAACAACAAAAACACACGAGTTGGTGTTAATGATTAATTGAATAGTAACTTCGCCTGCTTTATCCGTTGAGAGTTCCCCTGCAGTATCCGTCAAGGGTGGAGTCTCATGAACAGAGCTACAGTTCATAATCCACTTTATTACCATAAAACGGAAAGTCGTGGTAAACCCATTGTTGAGCGAACTGACGCGTCACTACTGGAACGGAGCATGCTTACGAGCCTGGAGACGGACATTTTGTTATTTCTTTCTTTTCCCTATTGTCCCCTCCACGGCTCCGTATACCTTTTGCTCTTTTTGTTTTGTTTTTGTTTTTTTTTGTTTTTGCTTTTTCTTCTGTTGTTTTTTCTTGGCGCGTCCAAGGGGGGGTCGTTCGCACCGGACGACCCCCCTAACGACGCCCCTGAGGTGTTAGATGTTACATCTGATCTTTATATATAATTTTTGCTGCTGCCCTAACACCCATTGTAAAATGAATAAATGTTCAGTGGCTTGTTCCAGGGCTTAAACGAAAAAACCAAAAAAAAAACCCTGATATGATCGCCCACAATTTCTATTTCATTTTTTCGGCTATGTATCACAGACCGAAAACATCGACTGAAGGGGTCTAATTTACTTTGTGTGTGTGTGTGGGTTTTTTTTTTTTTAAGTTTCAATGAAAGTCCAGGACGATGTCACCACCTAAAATTGTCTGTGATAAAATATATAAGAAAAATCAGAGAATTTTATAGTATACGAGTATACACATGAAAAGTATTTATCATGTTTGGTTTGCATGTTCGACTATTAGGTTGTTCGATAAAATGTCGTGGACGACGACTGCCTATTGCATGTTTATCAAGTTACGGTGAAACCTCCCCATGATCGGTTAGTCTTGCCTGGATTGATCATAATCGCGCGTCTACAGCCAATAAAACCGCAGCGGCGCGCACTGACTGACTGTTTCCAGATGTTGAGAATCTGTGCCGGATCAAATTTCGGTGAAAGGCATCCATTATTATCATGTGGCAGACGGAAAAGTAGACCTTCAAACAGTTCAGGGTTAACATTCAAACTAAGCTCAGGCGTACAGATCGCAAGACGCCACGTAGGCTCCAGTTAGCTGCTATAAGTTTATTTGACTGTTAAACAACAACAACAAAACAACAGTGCAAGATGCAAGATTCACCCAGTAACTTCGCCCAAATTTATCAAACGCTCTGTGCGCTCAGTTTCTTAGTTGTTTTGACCTGGAACAGTTTTGCTGAGGCTAGCAGTTTAGATGATGGTAAGTTATTTGGTATTCATAATCAAGAATCGGAATCAAGTTTTATTGCACAATATATGGTACAAGGGCGGCTAAAGGCAAATTCAGAACTAGCAATAATACACATAATTTACATCACATGAGACAGAGTAACACCTCTTTACCCCTCTTTTGCAGGTAAGAAATTATATAAACTATAAATAAATGTACATGAAAAGACTCCCATGTTATCTGCTAAGTGGTGTGTTTCTGAACATGATAAACTGATCTTGTAGTAGAACACAGAGAATTAAGGTTCAGCAATATTTCAGATATTTAGCGATGATCTCATCAATAAGAGAAGATGTCACCTGAGAGTAAAAGTTGTTTAACAAATTGCTGAATATAGATAGTAAAAGTCTGTCTTTGTGGCATTGGTTCTTTAGGCCATGGTTTAATAAGAGAGAGAGAGAGAGTTGTGTGTTTGGGAGTGGGAGTAGAGGGAGAGGTGATATCTATCTTGGGTAACTGGACCATATCGGCATTCATTTCTTTTGTTATTTTCAATATGTGGAACCTTGTTGGGCATTTTGCAGGGTGCCACTATGATAGATAGATTTATTCGCCATACAAGGCTCCTGATTTGAAGGAGTACATTTATACATGTAAATAGAGATCGTTAGACAATAAAAATACATTTAAAAGCACAAATATTTTATCGTGCAGTGGATGACCACCCCCTACATCCGACCGTCGCCAGCCGGTGAAACGGTGGTCAGCCGGTGGGGCTATTTTCGCAACACAGGTTTAGGTGGTGTTAGAAATTTGGATTTCTTTCACATTTCTTCGGAGGTCATGAACAATATTAATGGATATTCATTCATCAGAAATAACAGTCATTTCAATTGTTTGGTTACGTAGCAAAACACCTTATACTTAAAGATATCGTACGAACACGGGGAGCGAACCATGTGCGTCTATTCTGGCTACGGTGAACAGTATAAAGGAAAGTTATACTGAGACGGTGGACAGCAAATATAGGAGACGGTGGTCAGCATGTGTTTACAAGTATGTCAAGTATGGAACTGATGTCATTCTGCGCATGCGCAGACAGAGAATTATGGGAAAAGGGCATTGGAAGGGACGTTTTGGGGTCGAGGTGGACCATCCGTGGTCCGAATGGGTCATGGGAGGTATCAGTGTGAAACTCTCCTGGGGGACCATCCGACTGGACTAGTGTGTCGTCCGTTTTCATCATTCTGCGCATGCACAGTCTGGCCGTAGTATAGAAAGCAGGCATTTTGAGGGTTCGTGGGGGTCTGTTGAGTGATTGAGGGACCATCCGTGGTCCAAATGGACCGTGTGGGGTGTCATCTTGAAGCTCTCGTGGTGTAGACCACGGCTTGAAGGATGTCCATGTCATATGTGACGCCATTGGTGACGTCATCAGTACGAGTAGTGGCGAAAGCGAGCGATTTGGGGGTGCGTGGGGGTGTGTTTGAGCAATTGAAGGACCATTCTTGGTCCGAATGCGTCGTGTGCGGTGTCAAAGTGAAGTTTCGTGGTGGGGCTATTTTCGCAACACAGGTTTAGGTGGTGTTAGAAATTTGGATTTCTTTCACATTTCTTCGGAGGTCATGAACAATATTAATGGATATTCATTCATCAGAAATAACAGTCATTTCAATTGTTTGGTTACGTAGCAAAACACCTTATACTTAAAGATATCGTACGAACACGGGGAGCGATGCTGTTTTCGAGCGAAATTTCGTTTTCAAGGTGTTATTATCACTAATAACTGAGACTAATCGGTACATATTATCATGTGTAATTATTACCCATTCAATGCTGTTTGTATTTCACCCAAACTTCAATAGATTTAACTAGCGTAAGCATCTATATTAATTAACAAGCCACACCATGTGCGTCTATTCTGGCTACGGTGAACAGTATAAAGGAAAGTTATACTGAGACGGTGGACAGCAAATATAGGAGACGGTGGTCAGCATGTGTTTACAAGTAGTAGTCTTCAAAAAAATATAAGCTTTTATTGAAGATTGTGTTGTACGAGCTACCAAAACCGGAATACTAATCAGACTTGAATTGGATTTAGGGACCAATTTTGCTCAAAAGTGTGGATTGAGCCTGAAAATTATTGGTTATCATCTCGACTATCATTTCCAGTGTTTCAGTGTTCGTGATTCAGGTTCGTGCAAATTTAGCAGAGTTTGAAACGCAATATTTATATGAGCTTCCGCTGGGGTACATGATCCCCGCTTTGTCCTTCTAAAAACCCTCTCATGACTGGAGTAGTATTGAGAGGACCGCTGGAGGCCCGTTTAGGGGCGATAACTCTGTTGGCACAATTCCTGGTTATCTCCCCTGATTCGCATACATCCGGTCACATGACAATCGGGTCATAGGGTGTGGCCCCTTGTTTTTTCTGTCTCTAGCTGTAGAACACGACGGGAGGGGTCTCGAAGCCATGCGTTGAATTATTTTTTGAAAAGTTACTGTGCGCATGCGCACTGGGCAAGAAGCGCTAGGGTGGACATTTTGGGGTCTAGGTGAACCCATAGTGGTCCGATTGGGTCTTGTGATGTGCCAACGTGAAGCACTCCAGGTGGAGCGTCCAACTGGATGGGTGTGGGGTGGAACTGATGTCATTCTGCGCATGCGCAGACAGAGAATTATGGGAAAAGGGCATTGGAAGGGACATTTTGGGGTCGAGGTGGACCATCCGTGGTCCGAATGGGTCATGGGAGGTATCAGTGTGAAACTCTCCTGGGGGACCATCCGACTGGACTAGTGTGTCGTCCGTTTTCATCATTCTGCGCATGCACAGTCTGGCCGTAGTATAGAAAGCAGGCATTTTGAGGGTTCGTGGGGGTCTGTTGAGTGATTGAGGGACCATCCGTGGTCCAAATGGACCGTGTGGGGTGTCATCTTGAAGCTCTCGTGGTGTAGACCACGACTTGAAGGATGTCCATGTCATATGTGACGCCATTGGTGACGTCATCAGTACGAGTAGTGGCGAAAGCGAGCGATTTGGGGGTGCGTGGGGGTGTGTTTGAGCAATTGAAGGACCATTCTTGGTCCGAATGCGTCGTGTGCGGTGTCAAAGTGAAGTTTCGTGGTATAGACCACGTCATGAGGGATGTCCACGTCATCGGTGACGTCATTGGTGACGGGGGTGAGCGAATGAAGGACCTAATTGGCCGTTTAGGGTGTCATCTTCTAGCTCTCTGCATGTAGACGACGTCTGGTAAAGTTTTTGTTGGAAGTCATGGGGGAGCGTCCAACTGGATGGTTGTGGGGTGGGAATATGCGCAGTAGACAAAGATTATGGGAATAGACGTTTTGGGGACGAGATGGACCCATACTGGTCCAAATGGGCCGTGGGAGGTGTCAATGTGTAGCACTCGTGGCTCCGACTGGATGAGTATGGAGTGGAACTGACGTGGGCATTGATGGCCACTTGTTTATGCTCGTAACCTATTGTACAGAAAACACACAAGACAGGGATTTGGGTGAGATCTCATTTGTTTTTTCGCCCTTGCCCTAAAATATCAACTTTCCTACACTAACCGTGCGAAAAATAACGATTTAGCACGCCCATTATTTCTTAAATTTAAACTAGGAAGTCACACGATATCATTTGAACACTGGAAATGAAATATCTTCTCTCATAGAAAGATAGACACGATCATACGAAACAACATATTAAGACCCAATTTCCCCCTTTTACTACTTATCAAATTGACGTCACTGTGACGTTACATCCGGTCACGTGGCATCCGGGTCACAGGTCACATCCGGGTCAAAAGGCCAACGTTCACTTCCGGTCACGTGACGGCCCAGCGCAGGATAGGACATGTTAGGTTCATTCTGGCGCAGTGGACAATGTTAGTCCCAAAGGGAAACCCACTCACGGACATTTGAGGTATTGGGCGTGACCCCTTGTTTTTTCTGTCTCGAGCTGTAGAAAACGATGGGAGGGGTCTCGAGGCAATTTTTTTGAAAAGTTACTGTGCGCATGCGCGCTGGCAAGTAGCACTGGGGTGGACGTTTTGGGGTCTAAGTGGACCCATATTGGTCCGATTGGATCGTGTGAGGTGTCGGCGTGAAGCTCTCGTGGGGGAGCGTCAAACTGGATGGGTGTGTGGCGGAACTGACATCATTGTGAAGCCCTCGTGGGGGACCATCCGCCTGGAATAGTGTGTCGTCCGTTTTCATCATTCTGCGCATGCGCAGTCTGGCCGTAGTGTAGAAAGTAGGCAATTTGGGGGTTCGTGGGGGTCTGTTGAGTGATTGAGGGACCATCCGTGGTCCAAATAGACCGTGTAGGGTGTCATCTTGAAGCTCTCGTGGTGTACACCACGACTTGAGGGATGTACATGTCATCTGTGAGGTCATCAGTATGAGTATTATTGGGGGTACGTAGGGGTGTGTTTGAGCGATTGAGTGATGAAATTCTTAGAGGAAGGTGTGGCAACCCCAGCTCCGACACGCGTTGTTTGGTGCTACAGGTAGTGGCAGTCCGCCTACGAAACTACAATATTACAGAATGTGAGCTTCGTCCCTGGAATTCCTCACGATATCGATCAAGCGTATTTCTTCGATTCTGCTCAGGTCAATATAATCGTGCTCGCTGACCTGATGAGTGTGGCCAAAGACAATTCGAAAATCGCGGACCTATTCACCAAAGGATCCCATCATCGGAATCTGTCCGTCATCTATTTGACCCAGAATCTCTTTTCTCAAGGGAAGGCGTCCAGAGATATAGCCTTGAACTGCCAATACTTTGTGTTGTTCTCCAATCCCATCGACAGAGCAAAAATCTGTGTGTTTGGTAGTCAAATTTATCCTCAGAACATCGACCATTTCATGCAGGCGTTTCAAGGCGCGACAAGTTGTCCGCACGGCAAACTGTTCGACCGTGAACTCTAGACTATGGAAGGATTTGCTCAAAGAAAGTATGGACGCCGAGATATGGACGCCATATGAAAGTATGGACGCCACAAAAAAAAACAAGTTTCACCACAAAGTGTAATCGAAAGAGGAAGCCGCAATTTTAGCCCATAGCACATTGGTACCCAGATTACGACGAGCTTTACGTCGGCAGTATGGCGATCTCGTGAAAGATGAATTTGAATTGTATGTTTCACATCACGCTACTTTTATATTATGTAGGTCACTTTGTCAGATAATACGATGTTGACAAGTCAGAATACATGAACAATGTATGCACATGTATTTTTTTTAATGTCTCAACAAAACTTGAAATTTCCATAAAAAATATATGAACATTAGCTGCAAGCCAATTTACGTTGTAAACATAAATGGGTCTTTGTCACGCAATATTAAATTTCCATTCGAGTATGTTGTATTTTTTAGACACTGCCTCAAGAGGCTTCTTTCGATTTGATAAATTGTTTCTTCATTCGATTGTACCTGGATGTGAACGAAAAAGCAACTAATAATATACACGCAACTGGAGCCCGGAGCCATATGATCAATTTGACAAACTCAACAGCACAATACAATGTTGGATGGTATTAAAACACACATTCGTAACAATTTTTCCCTGGTATCCCACTCCAAACTGTAAGAGTATTCATCAGGTTTAAATAATAGAATCATAAATGTGCATGCAGTATGATCAGTTTTATTTCCGGAAAAACGTTCAGAACGCATCTCCGGCAATCTAGGACCCCGGAGCTTCCGGGGCCTAGGCGGCCCCTGGACCCCCGCCTGTTGGGCTGTGATAGTGGTCCCCAACTTTCAATTACGTTCCGACGCCACTGGGTTAGCCTACGATGTACATGTATAGGCCCAAAGCGTTATTATTGTGTTTTCAACATGACAAAGAGAATAAATATAATACTGATATTTCACAAATGACGTGTTAGAAATATTGTTGGAAATCGCTCAGAATGCGTCTCAGGCCATGTACGGTCTCAGAGCTGTATAATATAACCCTAAATCTGCATAGTTTCGCACAGTTTCGATCCATTCTCAAAGAGAAAGGTGTCTACCGCAAGACGGTACATCTTCGGAAAATTTATCCCCGGTTCTTAGTGTGACATGTACTTGATCAGGGCAAGGCAGTTGCAGCATTTCTATTCTTCATTCACTACATAGTACTGTTCACACGCCCTATGACATGTACTTTTGTTGCTATCATTATGCAAGTTTTGTTGTTAAAAAAATAAAACTGAACGTTGAACTTTATTTATGGCCTACTCGTTTGAAGCAGCAGATATAAATTTAGTTGACCTAGATTCTGCATTGAAGATCAACCATTGAAACGCGGAAAACAACGAATTACGTCAATTATACGTATTTTCGCCTGCATGTTGTCTGATCGTACTATTCTTGTTTATCTGATGATGCTAAACAATAATGATCTTGTGATCTTTGGGTTAGGTCATAAATTTTCTGAAGATGTACCATTTTGCGTGTCTACCCGCGGGAGAATAGTCCCGGTCGAGCGAGTGATGTCATGCTGCCTCGCTTTGAGATTGGAGATTCAAAAATGTCGCCAGTTTACATGAGAGTCACTTTGGTCTCCCTCGGGTAGACATGGCTCTCTTTGAGAATGTATACTAGTAGTATAATATAAGGTCACTTCCGGTCACGTGACGGCCCAGCGCAGGAGGGGTCGTAGATGACTTTACACCAATTTGCGATCCCTATGTCTACATCCCCTTTCCAAGGTCAATGCGAAATATAGTAGTATTACTACTGACTGGATAATTCTACCATTGTGGTATATATTTTTCTGTTGTGGTCCAGTTAATTGCATGTGCCGGGAAAACAACTTTACATGATATTTGTTATACCATGTGAAGTGTGGGCAAATAGGTGGAAGGGCAAATTGTCAAGAAGGGCAAATGGTCAGAAGGGCAAATATCCGAAGGGCAAATGTCCGAAGGGCGAATGTCCAGAAGGGCAATTGACTGTACTCCGGTAAAACAAGGGAACAACTGTTGCTGTACCTGTTGTCATACAGTCATCCACTGAGACTAACAGCCGGTTCCCTTCTGGTCACAATTGTTAGTTGATGTGATAGTTGTATGGGCATATCCTACATTATTATAAACAATCTAATTGTGAAATATTGTGTTGGGTCTGCAGGACTACATTCACCAAAAGCATTTATACCCAAGAAGCCACTTGCGTACATAAAACCCTTGTTTTGGACCCAGGCAGTGACATGTATCAGAGTTAGATACAGGGTCTCACAGCGTCCTTAAAAAGGACACAACTATAAAATCAAATGACCATTTTTTCACAAAATCAAATGACTTTATTTTAGAAAACTCATAGATTAAAGTGAATATCAGGGGCAAAAGGCACAGTAGTTTGTGTAAAACACTCAAAGAACACAAACTGGCAATGTTTTGGCATGTTCAACACCATTTGAGTGATATTAGCCATTTTGCAAAATTAGTTTTTTTCAAAGAACGACAAAGCTACTTTCAAAAAAGGACTTTGGTGAAAATCCTGCATCTAACCCTGTGTATAGCTGGTGAAGTCCTTTTCTTCTTGACCTTGGTTAATTTAGTTCTTTCAAATTTCTCACAAAGCTTATGCATTCATGTGCCAGCTGATTTAATATTATATGTAATTGAACATGTCAAGGCATTGTGTTTGGGGTACATGTTAGTGACACAATGAATTTCAGATCCAAGATAAAATTTAATCCGTCTTAATCTTCTGCATTTAGATGGAATAAACCGGGTGTGAATCTTAATTTTGGGGCATGTATATTTATTATACAAGTATGACAATTACGTTAACATTCTAGTCCAGGAAATGGACAATTATCTCATAAGGTCAGACTGATTTAGTATTTATGTATGTAAGCTTAGACAAGTGTGTTGTTTGTATTAGATTTATGCTGGTCAGTTGCTAATTAATATGATTAATGCCAGATGATGTTTTGTTTATTCTAAACAGTTTGACATTTACAGCTCTATGTGACAGCATACATTGTATCAGTGCTACTTATTGCATTACATGTGATTGAATTATGTCCACATGATGTACCAATATCATGCCTATCTACATGTATATAATTAAAGTTCCATGTTAAGAAATGCCACTTAGATGTACATTTGTTTTGACACCACCTACTTGAGCACTCAATTGGAACAGGACAAACAAGAAATTGATCATGTGATAATCTCTCCAGCTCATATACATGTGGTTCATGGTGTTAAATGACAAGTAAGCAAGTACGAGTAAATTAATGCATTATAATTTTATTCTCTCACTGATTATCTCAGAATAACATTCTCTGTATATTTGATGATAAAAATCAATGATCTCTCTAGATATCTATCTATCAGTCTATCTCTGTATATCTAAAATATTAGACCATAAAAAAAGTAAAAATCATGCAGAGTCAGAATGAGAAATAAATGAATGTATTGGGGGTCAAATGTGCATTCCAACAGATGAGCTGGAGGTCTGGGTGCATATCTCTGATTACATTTGTTAAAATATGTCAAAATGTTGTTTGGCACCCAGAATTTCCTGAAATTTCCTGAAAGGTATGGGCACCCAAATCATGTAGCCTGAAGTTTTTTATTTTTGCACATATTGTTCCCTCCATACATGTAGTAGAATGGAATAGAATAAAACATTTTATTGCCAATCTCGGGGTGCCCTCTGTATCTCAGGGTCACGGTGCCCTCTGTATCTCAGGGTCACGGTGCCCTCTGTAGTGCTCAAACAATCACATGACACTGATGACAGTATGTCGAATGAACCCAGGTACCCTGAACATAACCTGGATATGAACCTGGTTATTTCATAGTGTACACTGAATTCAAGCCCAGCTGTAAAATGTAATGCAGTAATGTTGTAGGAAGAGCACCCAAGTAATCCAATCTAGTCCAGTGAAGTGGGACATGTGGAACTGGGGTACACCTCAGCAGCCTCATCAATTTCTGTTTTTCTCTCTCCATGTTTTGAGTCACGTAGTGTACATGTGGTTTGGTTTGGTTTGGTTTGATTGGGCACTCCATCGTAGTACAATGGGCACTGGTCATACAGAGTATGCCGTGCAACCCGTTCCTGCACACCACCCTACACATGCTCCCTCATATCCATGACGACGCATAGCCACTGATAATGAATACATGTACCCCTGCCACTGCGTCTCCATCTTCACATCTGCTAGATCAATGTTAAGAATGATATGATAATCTGGTAAAGTTACATACTTGCTTGATCAAGTTTTCTCAGTGTTTAGATCACTTGTTTCATTTCCTTTCATTCACCGGAAATCATGATATCCCTCAAAAAACCCACATGAATAGATAAATGAGCATTCAGATCAATTGAGAATGATTAGTAAACTTTAGTATTTCCCTCAAAACAGGTAGCAAAACTTAGTATATCCCTCAAAGCAGTCGACAACCACTGAAATTCAGCTATTTGATGAGGAAACTCAATTTCTAGACTTGATTTTCAGCCAACCTACACTTTAGATTTGAGTTTTTTTCCTATCTTTATCTGCACTTTAATATCTCTATTGCAAAAAATAGGCCTTGTGAAGGACTCTTTTTTTTCTGTGCCAGCCTATTTCAATCAGTAATATATGCAGTAAAAACATTCACCATGTTAAGTTTTTCTAAGATACATGTAGCAAGTTGAGTATACATTTTGTTTCTAGAGTCCTAAAATCCCATCAGTATCTGTGTTATTTCTTGGATCCATTCATTCATCTATACAACAACATATGCCCATTTTTCAAGTGATATTTCAACAGAATGTTATTCAGGTTTTTTTCCATGGTAATGAAACCTCTGAAATGAATATTGGAAGTATTCAATAAAAATTCTGACAAATGGTGATTTGTTCTCTTGTGCACTTTTTGAATTCTGGCAACTCTAAATTGAATGGGGATGGTGGGAGTTCAGGGCGGGTGGATATTATGTCACCAAAACCTCAACATTTCCAGACTAAGTCATTTCCTATTTACAAGATTGTCAACACATGGACATTGTTTTATGTTTTTGGGGTATTTCACTACATGTATACATGTATACGTAGCATGGGAAGTAGAAACCGAACATGACTGACATATACTTCTCACAGTTACGAGAGACATGTCTGAACTACATGTACATGCTGCTTTGAGAATTTTTTACTGCAGCTGCAGAAAGATTTTGAGAGGAAAAGATGATACATGTAATTGGGTATTGTGAAGGGCATCACAGGCTATAATGGATGTACATGTAACCATAAAAAAAATCACCATACAATTTAATTCCACTGCAGGCACTATCACATTTCACACCTCCAACCAACCCCACCACCCTAGCATCTTTACTCCCCCACAGAACCAGACCTTACTGTCAGTGTTGAAAGACATTGAATTTGTCCTTCAGTATTGCCATATATATATATATGAACGAAAATTGAATAATTGAAAGAAAACAATTTTATTGTATCATGTTATAATAAGGTACCATAAACTGGAGTGTATTTAGACAGATTTGGAGGTTTTTTGGATGCACACATTTCATTTTTAGAAAGGTGAGTTGTCTCACCTTTATTATGGGATCCAGAAAATTTCTGATTTTAGGGTTGTCCGAAGTACACATATAAAAATAGTTCCAAATTGTTTATTCTTTCTCAGACCAGAATAGTTATACTTCATTGGTTGACAGGCTTTGTAGGCCTATACAATGTATATAGTCACTCAGCATGTACTTGATCCCTTACCTGTATTAAATAATACTCTGTTAATTGATTTCCTTCAAGATATCAGATTAATACGCACTAAAGTATGGAAGCCTCCAATGGTCACTCTTTCAAAGATTGACCTCAGAGAAATACAGTTCAGGAGGCAACATGTACATGTGTAAAGAGCTGCCCTACCATAGCTCTAGGGGCTGTACATGTATCTATACTGGGTCTAGTTTCTGATGAATGAAGCTCAAGCTAAAACTAGGTCATCACATGAAACTACATGTAGGTCATCACATGGACTGGTGTTAGGAATATATACATGTATGTATTGAAATTAATGAATCAATTGAACTTAAACTTAGAAATAATACTACATGTATCTGACATGTCTGAGAACTGAAATATTCTGAGATGGATGTCTTGGCACTTGTTGTTTCATGCACTTATGTGTTCTAATACTTTCATTCAGTGCCAGTACGTACTGGGTGTATGTATAATAGTAGTACCACTACATATGGATCAGTTTTATTATCTCCACTATTGCAGCCAGTCAATCGATAGTCTCTGAGAATGATACTCGGGTATCACAATCAGTTAAAAACTATTTTTCCTGTGAGCCATAATTTTACAAAATACTAATGTACAAATGGAAGTACAGTGCAATAAAATCTAGATTATGCAAAGAGAAGTTTACTTGCGCCGGTTGGTATTTGTCCCAACCCTCAATCAAGCAACAGCGTTTATTTTCTGAATCAGCTTTCTATATATGCCCATGGGCCAAGTTCTACAGAATATATATTTAATGACGTTTCATGCATAAGCTCTGAAATTTAGTACATATCGGATAAGTATTAATTAAGCTAATCAACTGTAAAATCGGTTGAATTCACCTCAGGTGTTGGGGTCAATTCAGACAAGCACTAATTATGCGACAGTGGGGGGAAACATGCCTTCTATGAGGTCATTTGGGCACCGTCCACCTCGCCCTCCATAAGATGGCTCGCGAATTGTGTTTCACCATTATTGCGGATTGATATCCGATACTTTACCTTTTAATGTTCGGCTTTCATGCCGCGGAAAACAGACTCAAGCAATCTGATAAATTACAGGCTTCCCATACTACTTCTGGAATATTTTCTTGTGACAAAACACTCTAAAGAGTTAGTGGACTCATTTTTGCTAAGTTATGTTGGTTTTCAAGTGAATCTCCAAAATATCATTGGATAACACATTATCTTCTGAATAATAACGACCGTTTCCCGTTTGAAATAAAATTTTAAAGGTGTTAACAACTAGAATTTACTGTCTAGCAGGTGGCGTAACACACGTAACACAAATTCATATAAAAGTTTACAGTAGAGGGCATAAATAACAGGAGCTTAATACTTTTTCATATGCAAAGGTACATTAATAACTATGCTGTTGTGATGCACATAAAATTTAATTGTTACAATGTCTTTATGTTTTATAATTAATTAGTTAATTGCATGTAACACACGTAACGTTACGTGTGTTACATTAGGGTCTTCTTTAGAAAATTTCTGATGACCTGCTGTTTTTCCATAACATGTATAAAATGGGAGGCAAAATGTGGAAGATGGCCTGCTACACCCAATTTTTGGCATAATTTTAGATACCAGCAGGCCCCCAAATCGAGCCTTAGTTACATGAAATGTTACGTGTGTTACATGCTTCTTGATTAAAGACAGAGAGTCTATTTCAACAAGATTTATTTCCAGTGAAATGATTATTAGATTCAAAAATTTCAAATTTAAAAAATGGACCTAAGGGAGAGAAGGGGAGGTATCATCAAATGTTATAATCAACTTTAATTTGGTATGTGGGTATCTTTAACTTGGTATGTGGGTAACTTTAATTTGGTATGTGGGTAACTTTAATTTGGTATGTGGGTTCACGATGTAATGTTTTTCTTCAAGTAGTTCAAGCATAACGATCTCATGTCGACATTTTCCAGGTAACAAATGGGAATGAGCACTCCGGAAATATTTATCCAATGTTTTGGGTGGTAGAATGATTATTTATCCAATGTGTTGGTACTTGAGATATTATGGTAGACATGTGGGATACCAGCTGAATGATCCCAATACTCTTGATTCACACTGGAGGATTATGGGATATATCCTAAGGAGGGTTTTATTACAGTGTTTTATTAACTGTCCAGGAGTTCATGGCTTAGTGCTAATTAACATGTGCTATTTTCTTCCAGGTTTATTGGTGGTTACTGTGGCAACTGAAGAGAATGATGGTTTCAAAAGATTTATTCGCTCAACCAAAAGAAATGATTTAGATGTCAAGGTATGTGTTAAAGTAATCACCACAGGGATATGGGGGTAGAGCCGGGTGTCCATAAATGTGTGTCACCTCTCAACATTCTTATTCTGCAAGTGGTTGCATAAATGGCACATTTGATTGGTCATTGAATTGCACCAGCTATTTAGGCTCATTAGCCCCTGCAATGTCTAAAACACAGTTTTATTCAAGCCATGTGTGTATACAATCATAGAAAGACAATCCAACTGCAGGAAACCATGTACAATTACATGTAGTCTAAATGACCATGGACCTTAATTGTATATTTCGAAAGTTTTATTAGCAAAACATCAGTTCAGTTGTTTCATGGCATACATTGTATGTCATACATAATACCTTTTACCATATAAAAAATAGAAATATATTCTCCCTGCTTACTTTCTATTAAATAGATGTATTTGTAAGTGTGTGATTGACGGTGTCCCAGCATTGCAGGCACGTCAAGAAATTTGGAGATACATGTATTTGATGGCATGCCTCACCCCCAGCTTGTCATCATATACAGTATGTAAATAGATCTGTCTGTTTCTGGTTACTACCTTATCTCAGTAAGGACTATGCCTAGGAGACTCAGATTCTGATCACACCTGTGGTTGCGGAGCAGAAGCCCATTGAAAAGCATGATCACCAATTGTTGTTTGTCATCAGTTGCTTGTTCCTTAATCAAGCTGCTTTAAAAAAACTGAGAATGAGGACTTTCAGTGTTTCGTGTGCCTCATGTACTCGTGAGATACGGGCCCTGGGGTTCCTTTATCAAACTGTAAAACAATTATCTGTATGTAAACTTCTGCACTCCCCTGGTCATGCCATGTTAACCTGTATTGATTCTATTGTTTGACCTGTGGAAGGTAATGCTCCTCTTATCTTGCACAGGCCCTAGGGCTGGGTCAGAAGTGGGACGGAGGGGAGGTACAGATGTATGCGGGAGGTGGACACAAGGTGAACCTGCTACGAGAAGGACTCGCCGAGTTCAAGGACAGATCTGATCTTATTGTTATGTTTGTTGATAGGTGAGCATCTTATTATTTCTAAACACATTCTCACAGATAACATTAACATTTTCTCAAAGATAACATTAACACATTCTCAAAGATGGCATTAGCATATTCACAAAGATAACATTAACACATTCTCAAAGATGGCATTAGCATATTCACAAAGATAACATTAACACATTCTCAAAGATGGCATTAGCATATTCACAAAGATAACATTAACACATTCTCAAAGATGGCATTAGCATATTCACAAAGATGACGTCAACACATTATGAAAGATGACAGCACATTCTCAAAGATGACACCAACACATTATGAAAGATGACAACACATTCTCAAAGATGACACCAACACATTATGAAAGATGACACCAACACATTCTCAAAGATGACACCAACACATTTTGAAAAATGACACCAACACATTCTCAAAGGTGACACTGACACATTATGAAAGATGACACAAAGACATTCTCAAAGATGACACCAACACATTGTGAAAGATGACACCAACACATTCTCAAAGATGACACCAACACATTCTCAAAGATGACACCAACACATTATAAAAGATGACATCAATAGATCATGAAAGATGACGCCAACACATTATGAAAGATGACATTAACACATTCTCAAAGATGTCATCAACACATTCTCAAAATATATTATCAAAAATTGTGTTAAAAGAACGATTTTTTCCAGGAATGATCTTTGTCCACATCTCATAGGAGAATTTTATATCAAGGAATAAATTGTGGGAATCAGTACCGGAACAGCATATCCCAGAAATTATGAGCTTTGTCTAAAGAAACAAATTATCTCAAAAATTACGAACTTTGTCGGAAAGAACAAATTATCTCAGAAATTATGAACTTCATTGAAAGGAACAAATTATCTCAGAAATTATGAACTGTATCTTTGAGGTATGTTGTCATGTAAATGAATATTTTGTCTTGGAGGTACTTTATCATGCACATGTAGGCGAAAATATTCTTTATTGCTTTCCTTTCAGTTATGATCTCATTTTCATAAATGGTGCTGAGGAAATTCTAGAAAAATTCAAAAAATTTGACTCACGGGTCGTGTTTTCAGCAGAGGGATTCTGCTGGCCTGATGCATCACTAGTAGTGAGTATAACTTATATATACATGTACAAGCGATTCTCTGGTAATTTCATCACCATGACAATCACATTCACAAAGACTGAATTCTTACACAGAAACTATTGCGCTGATCAAATTTATCAGAATGAGAAATGGTTGTGGAAACGTTGTCAATTGGGGTGGGGCGGGGTCAAGGGGGGAATGGTTGTGAGGACATTGTCATTTGGGGTGGAGCTGGGTTATGTGGAAATGGTTGTGAGAACATTGTTATTTGAGGTGGGGCTGTGTTATGGGGAAATGGTTGTGAAAACATTGTCAATTAGGGTGGGGGCGGGGTCAAGGGGGAATGCATGGTTGTGAGAACATTGTTATTTGGGGTGGGACTGGGTTAAGGGGAAATGGATGTGAGAACATTTTCAATTGGGGTGGGGAAACACAGGTATTCGCCATTCCGATATAGACGAGTGTTGAAGCATTTCTGTGCATATCCATTTTCAAAATACGGTCAATGCTGCGTGACAATGGTATTTATTGAAATTGACATTTAGGAATGCGAGGGTTGTGACGTCATCTGTTATGACATGGAAACACAGTTTTGGAACCACTCAATCGGTTTTAAAATGAGATCAAAACTGATGCATGCGAAGGGCTGATATACAGACCTCTCGAGTTATACTTTTGCCAAGGCGTGAGATTTGAGTATATCCACCCCGGGGATAAGAGCCCCCCAAAAATGAGAATTTCTAGGCGTCATTTCATACAATTTTTTGCATTTTTGTTTCATATAACAGCCTACCATTATACATTTCACCCTTCACGGAGGCTATAAATGGATACTTTACAACCAAGTCTAGGAAAGTTTTGAAATTACTCTTTTTTCTGCAAACTGTAGTAATTTTGAAGAATTATTGGTTATTTTAGAAATAATTTCATGAAAATGCCAAGATGCGTGAGATTTTGATATAGCTGTGTGAGAGCGTGAGACAGATGCCAAATGCGTGAGGGTTGATTGGTCTGGATATATAGGAATGGTCAGTCAGGATCAGATTTTTGGAAGAGTGAGTGAATGATCAGAATATTGTTCTGTATTGTTTACAGATGGTACAATGGTATTGGTTCTCGGGCTTAAAACTATGCTCTACTTTGATTTCATGGCCACTCACATTGTTTTTCTATAACCATAACCACTATTTTAGCACAATTTTTCCTCTTTGATTAATTAGTGGAAAACTGTTTGCTAGACAAAAGATTGTTGTGGAACTGCTGCAGATGTACATGTACATGTATGACTGCTACATTAAAATTCAAAGTTAAAACTGAAATTAAAGGAAATACATGTTTTAACAAAATGATGGAACAGATCTGGACATCACAGATTTTAAAATTATGTTTCTATTGTTTTGAATTTTAGGAAAAATATCCAGTTGTTAAACTGAATGAAAAAAGGTATCTGAATTCTGGAGGTAGGTGACATTTAATATTGCTATACCAGCCTCTGTATGTATCAGTCAATCATGCCAGAGCTAGATGATGTATATCCTCTATATTAGATCATTTGTGAGATATGGATCCCCAGTGCCTGATTTTGTCAGATTTGCATACATAATCACTGATTTAATCAGATGTTCATATAACAATAGACTTGCACACTGTGTGTACTCAGTCATGCCTGTGATATAACCTGGTATTGGTGAGATTAGAACATCCGGTCTATTGTATAATCAGTACGTAATCATTGAAACATGGGGAAATATCAGCTGCTATTTCAGTGTGGCTTGGAGTTGATTATTGAGCCACCTGTTCATTATGAAACTAATCAATCGAATATGAAGTTCATGCAGGATGTTATTGGTTCACTTTTTTAGAGCCTGGTGGTGTAAAGGGAAAGAAAGGCTCTTATGATGGGAATGGAAATTATTTCAACTAGATGTTTTATACTACCTTGCCTGAATGTACTATCTCATACACCCCACTGAATAATTAGTACACTCTGTGTCAAAAGGACCCTGATATGTCAAGAAAATGACACAGACTTCAGTTATATAGCAGAGGAAGTTTGATGGGGAAAATGAGTCACATGTTCAAATCTAGGCATTGATTGGTCTGTCTGCTTGCCCAATGTTTGGGGCAATCCGAGCTTTCGCTCCTATATGGGAGAGAGAAGTTCTCAAGTGTGCTAGAAATTGATCATCTCATTCATACTCTACTCATGGTATAGATAATCGGACAAAACACATCCTTGTGTAAAAATACAAAGAGACATCCTTGTGTAAAAATACAAAGAGATATTCCACCTGTAATACTGCAATTTGAATTCCTTATACCAGCCCAATGCCCACCTTAACTCAATCCACCCCAAACCAGCATTTCAGTTACTTTGCTATTGACCATACTGACTCCCCACACCCATCTGTTCAGTGGATTAACTGATTAACAGTGACTTGACTATCATGCAGCAGTCACCTAACATTTACTATCACTGTAAGAAACCATGGCCTGTGATTATAAAGATGGATTTGGAAGGCCAGATGTCCAAAGAATCAGAAACTCTTGCACTTTTGGCCTTCTATCTATGCCAGCCTTGTCAGTTTGGCCCATGAAGTGATTAAAGTGCAGAATTATATGTACATAGGCCTAATTTAGTCCTTTGTATCTATTTATCTGTGGTTCATATTGGCTTTAATGTATTCAGTTGTATGGCTTGTAACAACACATCATAAAATGCTAAAGATGGTCTTTCTTGTAAACACTGTGAAACAGTTTTAAGCATTACTCGGAGCGAAACCTTTTAATCCTCCAACACAGAGGTATCAAACTGACAACAGTGACATTTCAAACTTCACATTGACATTTTACAATGTCGGTTAAGAGCTTTCTTATATCGATTTTTCTAGACCAGCTTTAATACCAATTGCCAATGTTACATGCCATGAGATTAGAGTGATTGTTTTGTGGAAACCTGAGAAGACAATAATTAAATTGTGAGCAGCAGCCATATCGTGATACAGGTGATTGGATTCTACAATATCAGTCATCCTGATAGGCCGTGATAGGAGTGTCTTCTTCATGCATCAGTTCTATCCAATATCAGTAAGAACATAAGTCAAAGATTTCATGTTAGACCCACAAAATTTACCAAAAACAGAGATGAGATTCAGATGTCTTTTATCTTTTCTATAGCTATGTATCAATGTAATTTTTTTTATTAGAATTAACGTAAATATGGCAGGAATAAAATCCCAAAGAGCTTGTATCCCAGAAGACAATATATATACAATAGTAATATCACTCAGCATGAACCGAAAAATCATCTATGCTCGATAATTATAGATATACAAATATATAGATATGGAGGTGATTATACCACAGAAGCCTTTAAATCTGGTGACAAAAATCAGAACTGCATGGAATAGATTAAGAAACCAAACATTTTTTAGATAAAAATATAATTGTCTCAAAGATAATACTAAAATCGGGGAAACTAACTAATATGCTAAGTCAGTGCAGGTGAACAAGATGTGAGTTTAATCGACATTTAAAGAGAGGTTGTGACGGAATCGACTTCAACTCAAGAGGTAAAGTGTTCCAAATACATGGGGCTTTCATTTTTGTCAAAGATTTGGTTGCACTCTACACAAGTGTACTAGACTTGAAATACGTGGATCAGCTTCAATTGTTAGTTTGACCATTTGTGCTTTGTACATCTGGAGCACACATGGCACCAAACTTGCATGATCTATTATCCCCCCCCCCCTCTCAATTAACATCATCTTCACCCAGACAGTGCAGAATTTATCCCTGAGAAATTAAGCAGAGCATTTCACATGTGAATGACTGTTATCTATGACAGCCACCATGTGTGGTGACAGGTGAAATCGTTCATTTCCTATCCAATCCAACTATAGCTCAATTGTCAAATGCATTACGGTCTTATATCATTAGTCTAATTGAGGTGTCAACCCCAATTCAGTTGATATACTGCCTATTCTTTTCCTCTGCTTCAGAGTTAATCAGATTTGATTAATTATCATGAGAACTGTTAATCTGTACTTTTCCCCAAATCTATTTTTTTTATTATTATTACATGTAATAGCTTTATTCACAGATAGGATGTGATCATGGTTCATTGTGTAATGCACAAGCTACATGTATCATATGAACTTAGCATGGAGCTTCAAAGCTCTTGTGCTCCGTGGAAGCCCCATGGCATACGCAGGCAGAATTGAAGCACATTTATAAGGATTTTGCTATATTAATGTTTACTGGACAACCTGGACTGGTATATATATTATAATATGTTCTGTCACTGTAGGGTTCATGTGAAAAAATTAGAGTTCTCATCTGGTCAAACTGGACTATTGACAATTAAAAACTTCAAGAATTTCAAGAAATATTTCTCATAATTCACATTATCAAGGAATAGTGTCAATTTTAGTTTTTACCCCTCAGCCAAAATTAGCCTTGAGGTATTGTCATCATCATGTATGTCCGTACGTCCACCTGTCCATCTCCAATTTCTCATTACCTCTACATCTCAAGAATGAGCACCAAACGTACAGCACACATTCATGTGGTCATGTAAGCATGGGTAAGAAAACACGACAATTTCAGGTTCGAAATACAGCATATATTTGACATCTGTGGATGATACGGATTGAAAACAACATCTGAGTAAATAATGAACGATGCAGGTAGCCCATTGAGCTAGCCAGATATGCCCCAACATACATGTATCTCACAAAGCAGAGATCTTAACCATCAACACATCTCATAAGCAGATTATTGCAAGTACATGTAAACGAAATGGGAATAATGGATACCACCATATGACTTCTGATATTGAAGAATGGCTGCATTCCATGAATATTTGATTAGCTTAATCAGCTAATACTTGACCGATTGTGCCTAAACTCAGCATGCTTACCATTTGGGGTATTCTGAGGGAGGTGTTACAGAATGGTTGCATTCTGTGGATATTTAATTAGCTTAATTAGCTAATTAAATGGCAAATATGCTATGATTTCATGTTAAGGCAATGGTTAGGGGTGCTACATGTGTATTCATAGCCTAAATACTTTACCGATTGTTTGTAATAAATGTTATTTTGATTGTTGTGAATATATAATTATATGTCATGTTTCGGCAATCACTATAACCAGTATGGGTGCTGTATCATCTGGCAATCACTATAACCAGTATGGGTGCTGTATCATCTGGCAATCACTATAACCAGTATGGGTGCTGTATCATCTGGCAATCACTATAACCAGTATGGGTGCTGTATCATCTGGCAATCACTATAACCAGTATGGGTGCTGTATCATCTGGCAAGCACTTTGGTAGCTAGCCTTGATACCAATCCTTAAGTTTAGAGCAGGCCCAATTTCACTGTGAAGTTCCCATCATGACAGACTGCCCCTAAATGAAAATGATATTTAGTTGAAGGGAATTTATCTGATCTGAGGTCAGGACTACATGTATTTGTATTGATCGATCAGCTATCACATTGGGCTTGATTCACAGATAGGCACTGGGGGCCATTTGGGGAGAGATGGGTGAATCACCTCTTACGGTCTGGTGCTATTTTTAGCTGCCTTGCTGCAGCCTAGGCTATTGGGCTTCTCCAGTTGGCACTTGTACATGTAGCTCATATTTAAATATTCCACTGTTTTGTAGAGATCTGGCTGTCGGGGTGGGATTAGGTCACTTCATGTGGTGATGGTCCCGTCTGGTCTCAGATAGCTCAGCTCTTCGTATTAATCATTGATCATTTTGATTGGATATGCCTGTATGTCCGTCAACTGATCTATCCATACTTGCGTGCACAGCGATTTTCTAGGCGAACAAGCAGCATGCTTTGACGTCATGCATTAGAACGTAGAATAAACATGACAGTAACCACGCACTATTCAGCATTAATATCATATTGACATGGACTTAGCGCTGAAAGTAAGCCTTATACCAGCTGAAAACACACTCCTATTGTCTGATTGTATTAGTATTGGTATTACATTGATTTACTGAGCCAATACTTATTGAACTGGAATGATACCAATTGGAGTGGGGATTCAGAGCACTGGGTGATATTAGCCTGCACTTGCCTATTTGCATTGATTCTTGGATGAGAATGAGATGTTTTTGACAAGAGACAGCTTGTATTGATACAGTATCATATTTTTAGACATAATGTATTTGTCTTCTGTCTCTTTCCAGGAAGCCTATATTTCATTATTTATGATGCCTTCAAACCATGGACATCCCAAAATAAACTGGAAATTACTTCTATAAAATTATTGGAGCAATTCAATAAATTTGGATGACATATTACTTTTCATGTACCAGTACTTGTGCGCAATAATTTATTTGCATTTGGTAGATTAACTGTTGATTTTCTTTCTGAAGGACAAAAGTCATAGTTATTTTGCACAAACACTTACACATTCAATAGGAGATGCAGAAAATGTTGTATTTTGTAACCTGTCCATCTGTCGATCTGTTCATTCTTTGTTATCTGCTCAGTTGTCAAATTATTGTTCACTCTAGAAATTTTCTGCTTTAATATCTTTCAGAGCTGTTGGAAATATTCTCAATCAATTTAATTAGAAAATGAATGAAATGAAACTTCTATAGATTGAAAAGCCAGTTTAATAGACTGTAGATTTTACTGTCATTGCTAAAGTCTGGGCACATTGGAATATTGGGGACAGAATGCAATCTTCTAGACTATTTTCAATTCAATAAATTTAGACAGTTTCTTCGCTACCACATTGGGGTATATATTGACTGAGGTACATGTACTTGCAGACTTATGATACTTTTACAGTACATGCCCATTATGTAGTAGCTGTGCACTGTCCCACATTATCTCCAGAGATTTCTCTTCCCAGATTAATCCACCCTTTCAAATATGCCTAATCCCACCCTTCAGCTTCTCTGGACAATCTATCACTTGCACTCAGAATTAGTACAAACCACTTACAGTCGATATCTTACCCTATATGGACCCTCCCAAAGACTTAGGGTCATCTCATCAGCAAAACGGTTGAGTATATTGCCCCACCCATAACCCTATATGTAATCCTAAAGTATGGTAACCCTTAGGTTAATGCAGGATGTATAGGGTACCTTGGAGGTAAACAAACCAGTCATTCACCTGGCATGCCTGGTGACATGGATGAGTTATATAGTAGTTGATTCTGACCACATATCTGGATACCTGATCTACTTGTTGCAGCCTTCTCAAATTTCTTAATAAACTTGCTTCAGTTTAACTATATATCAACATGTATAGGTCAACTTGAGGTATCGTTTGTCAAACCTAGTAGGAGAGGTATTAATCTCTCATGGGTTCAATTTTCTTTAATGTGTCTGTAAAGGTCTGTATATTATAGGGAGAATGTCACCTCTGGGTTACACTGATTTACCGATGAACACAAATCATCGTCTGGAAGGCACTAATACCTGACCGTGAATGGCTGTTCCAGGCAATATAACCCCTCCCCAGAGAGTCATTTAATCTTTGCTCGAATGGGCTGGAACTAAAAAGAAAGAAAGAAACTGAATTTTGAACAAGAAATTTACAAATTTTATATGCCCATGATCATAAGATGTGGGGGCTATAATGCTATAGTGATTTCTATCTGTCTGTTAACGTTTGTTTGTCCATGCAATATATCTCCAGTTCCATGTTATGGATTGGTATCAAACTTACCCATGGGTCAAAAAGGAAGCCTATTCATTTTGAAGTCAAAGTTCAAGGTCACTTGAAAATACAGTAAATCGGAGTGTGAAGAGGAATATAGGAACCAAATGTCGTGAAATTACTAATTGTACTGAGACGTTAAAACATATTCATTCACTCACTTTACAGTAAATCATTGAAAATTGCTGTGTGTATGCTGAAAGTACAGTTCACACTCTATGTGGATTCTGTGATGGCAAAGAGGAAGTCTATTGATTTTTACCCCCTGGCCAAATTTGACCAAAAGACGTCGTCTGCTTGGTTTGTCCATCTGTCTGTCTATCCATCTAGCTGCTTGTTTACACAATATCTCTTGAATGATTATAGCCAGACATTCTAAATTCATGTCACAAATGCAGATGGAGATGGGTCAGAAGCCTAGTGAAGATTACTGAACTTGATCTATTTTATCTTACATGTAGGTCAAATTTGAGTAATGGTGATAATTTTAAATGATTATATCTAGGCTCTCCAAATTCATACTACATATATGCAACTTGTGATTGACTTGAAGCATTTCCTGTGTGACTGACCTTGGTCTAGCCACATCAAGGTCAGATTCTAGTTATTGCAGCATCACAAGGGAGGCCGGCCTCATCTCTTCAAATTTACACTACAGTACAGTGGGTGCTCTGAAAGAGGGTCATTCGCATACAGCACCCCCCCCCCCTCCCCCCCAAGTGATGCTCTTGCAATTTAAGGGATAACACTGTCATGGGCAGAAAATGTTAAATACTAGTACTAGCAATCCCGAGTATGATCCATGTTATGAGAATGGAATCTAAGCAACCACCATCTGAATAAGTATTTTGTAATTATCAGACATGGTCACCAGCATTTCAGCCCTCCATCTGAGTTGCTTGACCAGATTATCATACTTTGTCACCAGCATTTCAGTCCTCCATCTGAACTGGTTGACCAGATTATCATACATGGTCACCAACATTTCAGCCCTCCATCTGAGTTGCTTGACCAGATTATCATACATAGTCACCAGCATTTCAGCCCTCCATCTGAATTGCTTGACCAGATTATCATACTTTGTCACCAGCATTTCAGCCCTCCATCCGAGTTGCTTGACCAGATTATCATACTTTGTCACCAGCATTTCAGTCCTCCATCTGAACTGCTTGACCAGATTATCAGACATGGTCACCAGCATTTCAGCCCTCCTGAGTTGCTTGACCAGATTATCATACTTTGTCACCAGCATTTCAGTCCTCCATCTGAACTGGTTGACCAGATTATCATACATGGTCACCAACATTTCAGCCCTCCATCTGAGTTGCTTGACCAGATTATCATACATAGTCACCAGCATTTCAGCCCTCCATCTGAATTGCTTGACCAGATTATCATACTTTGTCACCAGCATTTCAGCCCTCCATCTGAGTTGCTTGACCAGATTATCATACATAGTCACCAGTATTTCAGCCCTCCATCTGAATTGCTTGACCATATTATCATACTTTGTCACCAGCATTTCAGCCCTCCATCTGAGTTGCTTGACCAGATTATCATACTTTGTCACCAGCATTTCAGCCCTCCATCTGAACTGCTTGACCATATTATCATACTTTGTCACCAGCATTTCAGCCCTCCATCTGAGTTGCTTGACCAGATTATCATACTTTGTCACCAGCATTTCAGCCCTCCATCTGAACTGCTTGACCAGATTATCATACTTTGTCACCAGCATTTCAGCCCTCCATCTGAACTGCTTGACCAGATTATCAGACATGGTCACCAGCATTTCAGTCCTCCATCTGAATTGCTTGGCCATATTACCAGGCATGGTCACCAGCATTTCAGCCCTCCATATGAACTGTTTGGCCAGATTATCAGATATGGTCACCAGCATTTCAGCCCTCCATATGAACTGTTTGGCCAGATTATCATACATGGTCACCAGCATTTCAGCCCTCCATATGAACTGTTTGGCCAGATTATCAGACATAGTCACCAGCATTTCAGCCCTCCATCTGAACTGCTTGGCCATATCATCATACACGGTCACCAGCATTTCAGCACTTCGTCTGAGTTGCTTGGCCATATTATCATACAGGGTCACCAACATTTCAGCCCTCCATCTGAGTTGCTTGACCAAATTTTCATACATGATCACCCAGCATTTCATGATCACCCATTTGAGTTGCTTGGTCATATTATCATACATTCGCCAGCGTTTCTGCTCTCTATCTGAACTGCTTATCATACATGATCACCAACATTTCAGCCCTCCATCTGAGTTGCTTGACCAGATTATCATACATGGTCACCAGCATTTCAGCCCTCCATCTGAGTTGCTTGACCAGATTATCATACTTTGTCACCAGCATTTCAGCCCTCCATCTGAACTGCTTGACCAGATTATCATACATAGTCACCAGCATTTCAGCCCTCCATCTGAGTTGCTTGACCAGATTATCATACATAGTCACCAGTATTCAGCCCTTCATCTGAGTTGCTTGGTCTTATTATCATACATGGTCACCAACATTTCAGCCCTCCATCTGAGTGGCTTGACCAGATTATCATACATAGTCACCAGCATTTCAGCCTTCCATCTGAGGTGCTTGACCAGATTATCATACATGATCACCAGCATTTCAGCCCTCCATCTAAGTTGCTTGGCCTTATTATCATACATGGTCACCAGCATTTCAACCCTCCATCTGAGTTGCTTGGCCTTATTATCATACATGGTCACCAGCATTTCAGCCCTCCATCTGAGTTGCTTGGCCATATTATCATACTTTGTCACCAGCATTTCAGCCCTCCATCTAAGTTGCTTGGCCTTATTATCATACATGGTCACCAGCATTTCAGCCCTCCATCTGAGTTGCTTGGCCTTATTATCATACATGGTCACCAGCATTTCAGCCCTCCATCTGAGTTGCTTGACCAGATTATCATACACGGTCACCAGCATTTCAGCCCTCCATCTGAACTGTTTGGCCAGATTATCAGACATAGTCACCAGCATTTCAGCCCTCCATCTGAGTTGCTTGACCTTATTATCATACATGCACACCAGCATTTCAGCCCTCCATCTGAACTATTTAGCATACATGGTCACCAGCATTTCAGCCCTCCATCTGAACTGTTTGGCCAGATTATCATACATAGTCACCAGCATTTCAGTCCTTCATCTGAGTTGCTTGGCCTTATTATCATACATGCACACCAGCATTTCAGCCCTCCATCTGAACTATTTAGCATACATGGTCACCAGCATTTCAGCCCTCCATCTGAACTATTTAGCATACATGGTCACCAGCATTTCAGCCCTCCATCTGAACTACATGTATTTAGCATACATGGTCACCAGCATTTCAGCCCTTCATCTGAGTTGCTTGGCCTTATTATCATACTTTGTCACCAGCATTTCAGCCCTCCATCTGAACTGCTTGACCAGATTATCAGATATGGTCACCAGCATTTCAGCCCTCCATATGAACTGTTTGGCCAGATTATCAGATATGGTCACCAGCATTTCAGCCCTCCATATGAACTGTTTGGCCAGATTATCATACATGGTCACCAGCATTTCAGCCCTCCATATGAACTGTTTGGCCAGATTATCATACACGGTCACCAGCATTTCAGCACTTCGTCTGAGTTGCTTGGCCATATTATCATACAGGGTCACCAACATTTCAGCCCTCCATCTGAGTTGCTTGACCAAATTTTCATACATGATCACCCAGCATTTCATGATCACCCTTTTGAGTTGCTTGGCCATATTATCATACATTCACCAGCATTTCTGCTCTCTATCTGAACTGCTTGACCAGATTATCATACATAGTCACCAGCATTTCAGCCCTCCATCTGAGTTGCTTGGCCATATTATCATACATGGTCACCAGTATTTCAGCCCTCCATCTGAACTGCTTGACCAGATTATCATACATGGTCACCAGCATTTCAGCCCTCCATCTGAGTTGCTTGGCCATATTATCATACATGGTCACCAGTATTTCAGCCCTCCATCTGAACTGCTTGACCAGATTATCATACATGGTCACCAGCATTTCAGCCCTCCATCTGAGTTGCTTGGCCATATTATCATACATGGTCACCAGTATTTCAGCCCTCCATCTGAACTGCTTGACCAGATTATCATACATGGTCACCAGCATTTCAGCCCTCCATCTGAACTATTTAGCATACATGGTCACCAGCATTTCAGTCCTCCATCTGAACTGCTTGGCATGGAATAACACACCTGGACACAGCATCGTTGTCCATATTTATCCAGGGTTCCATTTGGATCATTATCCTAGCTTTCTTTCACATCATTATCCTGGGTTTAATTCATTGTGTACACAAGTGCTAATCAGCTTCCATCTTTACCAGCTATCTGGTGGAACATTTGAAGAAGTACTACATTATTGGGTCTTTCATTATAACCTCCATGGGGCTTCCGAAGGTTGAGAGGAGATTGATCTGGGGTAATACTGTGCACACCTATTCTTCATGGAAGGAATTAAGGTCCTCTCTGCTCCATGGACAGCTTGTCATAAGAGGCGACTAACTGGGGCAACCGTGGGGTTTAAAACAGAATAGCACCCTACATGGGGTGACCAGGTGTGTAAAGAAATAGGATCCAAACATTGTGATATGACTGAAATATTGTTGAAAGCCACATTAAATCATATTCACTCACTGATTATACAGAAGGAAAGTGACTATTAGTGAAAAGCATATATCTATATTGACCTATAAAATGCTTTTCGCTAATATTTTCAGAGTCACTTTCCTCCTGTATTATGCCAAGTTAATCTATGAATCATTAGTATAAAGTAAAATCATTCTGAGTGGCTTAGAATACTAAAACGTGTCCTCATTGGTCAATTGTGGATATTAGCCTGATATTATAATCCCTCATTTATGAACTTCTCGTCTGCCAATCAAGCAGCTCCAGTTCAAAATTGGTATCTGCTATAAATTTTCTCAAGGCCTACATGATGACTGTACATGGATCCAGCTGATCATATCCTAGTTATATCATCGCTAAATGGTCGAAATATTGTTGAACCTGATGTTAAACCCTAAATCGCTCATCCATTCTCTCTGTCATGTCTGTAAGCATTGGGATCCATTGAATAACTTGGCATAATACAGAGGTGCTCTGAGGTGCACTTTATCCTCACCAGCATTGCCTGTCACCTTCAATACTATAGAAATGTATGAAACAAGATCTGGATAGTGAGATGGTTATTCACTGTCTTTTCAACAATCAACATGAGAAAATTACTTGTGCACATACTTCTGAACTTGGTGCATCAAGGTGGTGAAACTATCACATTTGATCTGGTCATCTAAGTCAGAAACAGGTGTCTCGAGTTCAAACTCTCTAGCCATGATAGGGGCGAATTTATGTCATTGCCCATGTATTAAACATCATGCCAATGTTGGACATCGGGCACTACTTCAAGATAGGCAGTACCACAAAAACCATCGGGCACTACTTCAAGATAGGCAGTACCACAAAAACCAGGAAAATAGTTATATAAGTGGTTTTCAAAATACTGTAATCATAAACCAAGAACTTTGAGGATGTTATGGGTCCGAAGTTAATTAGGTATTTACAAACAAAAGGAATCAGGTGAAAGAGTCTGAGAATGAGATTACATGTATATGACACTGTCAGTGTAAACAAATGACTCATTGCCGTGACCTCAGTGATGTCATATGGACAAAGATGTTGTTTCATGCCTTTTCTGGCTAAAAATTTCCATCCCAGGACAGCCCTAACGTGCAGCGTCATGTAGAGTTCATGTACACTCTTGTCCGTACTGAAACTTCCTTACTACAAGGTCATGGAAAGTTTGATATTTACCTGATGTATTATTATGTAGATAAAAGGGGAAAAGAAAAGGGGGGGGGGGCAAACTTCCAAGCACTCTGTGATTACTTCTGTCCTGCATTATCTTTTACATTCCTCAGAATACTTCTGTAATAGAAATTCATCTTTTTATTATTTGCAGGATTTATTGGCTATGCCAAAGACGTTTTTGACATCGTTTCTCACAAGAGTATAGGTAACCGTGACGATGACCAACTTTATTATACACAGATTTATCTCGATGAAAAACTCCGGGTATGTTGCTATGGTAACAGATGTAACCTCTGACAGTTTACACGATTCGTTAATATAATATTTAGCCTGTTTGTGTCCAGAAGGGCTGGAGACCATTTTTTACCTGGAAAGATTTTACGTAAGGGACAATTCCCGGGGGCTCAAGTTGATTTATGGTCTGGATCGTGTTTACGCCCCCGAGACAAGCAGGCTGGCAAATATTGGCTCTTGCAAAATTGTACAGTGTACGTAGGCTGCATAGCTGCAATTTTGCCTCTAACATGGAAACACAATTTCCTAAAAATTAGTTGAAGGTAAAAACACAGAGACTGAAATTAAACACTTGCTGTCATCAATTAATTCAGGCTTGCTGTCATCCTTTGGCAATATTGGAAACATTTAGCTGTGAGAAAGCTACAATATTGCAAGCTAATTTGCTCATTGTAAGATATTCTTGGCAACTTTAATGCTGTACTTAATAGATTTTCTATTAAACTGTGGTATTTATTCCAGGGTAAAAGGCAATATGTATCTTTTCACCTGTGAGAATTGGGGTGGTTGGGGGGGGGGGGGGGTATTTTCTGTGTAGTCTCTTTCCACCATACCCAACATTGACTTATTTAGCATCTGACCTTGATCTCGTCTCATTGTGATGATCTTTTAGTGAGCCTGCAGAACAGGACTATTGACCCTGGCAGCAAACATATAAATTACATTTGTTATTGAGAGAGCTACTCATTCAAATCATATATATTTATTTTAATTGTTAATAAAGACTTTTGTAGAAGAATAAGATATACATGTAAATTGTCTTTTGATGATCAGGATTGACTGATCCATGAAACATTCTTATATCATCAGATTGATCCTCCTGCTGTCAGTATAACAATTACCTCTGATTCTCCTGTGAAATCATATCGGTATATCAGGCCTTGAATTTAACCAAGGCGACCAAGGCCATTGCCTTGGATGTTCTACATGTACCTGCTGACCTTGATGCCTACTGCTAATGCGGGACTTGCACAATACACGGTTCTGGCCTCAGCCGCTAGGATCGCCTTTGTTTTTATTTCCGTTTTTATATCACTTCTATCGTCTGCTAGGCACTGAGCTTGTCTGTCAGGGCAGCTTTGAAAGCTCCATTCCCGCTGAGATCTAACAGCTCTCCTGTACAGCATGCTGGCATAAATACACTTTAAACCCATTGTCAGCTAATGCCGACGTCGCGGTATTTATGGACTTTAGCGGAGTTCAAATGACAACTACCTGCAGGATATCTTGTGATATAGGGTTTGCTTACCTACGGGAATTCCTTGAATGTTTCCAAAATATAAACGACCTGAAATGGAAACGTTTATACTGTTTCAATCATCCCGCGGGCCGGTTTTATATTCGGCATATTTGTCTTTCACCATTGCTAATGAATATGGCAGCACAATCGAATAAACTACGACAGGTTTCTATCGATTATATCAAGTAGTGAACTTAAAATCATATAAATCAACCACATGTACCTTAAAGCAAACACGCAGTAGCTGCTATTCACATCTATTTCCATGTCGGCTGCTTTTTCTCGATAAACTGGAAATGTCGTTCGCCGCGATCCTGGCAGTTTGGCGATGGTTATTACGGAGAGTTATCGCCCGCTACGCATCCAAGCGAAACGATCGGCCAGCCTACTCAGCTGTGCCTAGCAGACGATAGAAGTGGGAAAACGGAAATAAATAAAAAAGGCGATCCTAGCGGCCGAGGCCTGAACTGTGTATTGTGTCAGTCCCGCATTTCCAAGTAATTTTATGCCAGCCAGGCAGGCTTAGTGCCCTTCCACCAAATTGGCCTTGCCCTCAAATTTCCCAAATTCAAGGCCTGGTATATACATGACAGCCATGTTTATATCATTGTATGTGATTTTCTCAACATGTTTACATTTCAGAAAAAATGGCACATAAAGTTAGACAACAGGGGAGAAATATTTCAGAATTTGAATGGAGCCTTAGGTGAGTGTTACTGAGATGGTCTTTCTTGAGTTCCTGGGTTAATCCTTATCCTCTAACCTTTGACTCATAGTTGGCAATGATGCGTTTTAGCATAAATGGTAGTTAAACATGTAACCTGTCAGTCTTTCAATTTAAAAAATAACATGAGTGCTGTAGATCACACCTGTATTTTCATGTTTGTGGACAAAATTCAATTAGGCAGCTCGGATAACTTGATCAATTAGTCAGCTCTGATAACTTGATCAATTAGTCAGCTCTGATAACTTGATCAATTAGTCAGCTCTGATAACTTGATCAATTAGTCAGCTCTGATAACTTGATCAATTAGTCAGCTCTGATAACTTGATCATCCTCTAAAATCTTTAAAATAATAGAAAGTAATGAAATAGGTCATGTTTGTTTTTCTTTATTTGGTCAAATTACTGTTCCAGTAAATTTGGTCACCCCCTGATCTTATGGTGGAGAACTCCACTTCCTGTGATTGAATTATTAGGGGATTTAATATAATGCTGGTTTCACACTCCTCTGATCAATTAAATCTAAAAAAAATATCCAATGACCAAATGCAGATTCTTCAGAATGTTCCAGTATATTATTGCAGAAAAATCTGAACTGAAGATTTGAACTGTCCTGTTCGGCAAGCTCCTCACTCCTTTGGAAGCCTTTTATTAGTCTGCAATACAAAGTATTCATTACTAACTAGTGTGTCAACTATCAAATACTATATGTTTTTATTTAGGAAATACAATGTTCCTTACAATAAATACAAAGTTGCTATTACCAGCTACATAGTACCCATTATTGAATACATAGTTCTGCTAAATACAAAGTTCCAATTACTACACACAATCTTCTCATTTCCAAACATCAATAGTTATTCAGAGTTGCTATCTGCATATGAAGTTATTTTTGGACAGCTGAAAGCCATTCTTTTGATTGCTGATGTCTGCTTGACTGGCAACTTGGGTGGCTGGTGTCAACAGTCTACACTCTTGATGTTGAAGATTTATATACATGTAAAGACACATCAAAACTTTTGAAATAAACACCAGAGTGTTCTGAAACTTCGCAGACATGCTGAATATCACTTGCTATTATTTTTTTGTCAAAATTACCATGAGTTGGACTTGGTAAAACTTTCTTCATGTCAATATTCAGTTACAACAGACACTTTCTCTTTTGATATTGAAGATTTATATATACATGTTAAATCAAAAGCAAATTTGTGTTCAGTATCGTGATTGGTTAACAGGTCGGGTCATATAAACTCATACACCCTGTCCATATCTGACCATATCTCGATGTTTATGGAATAACTTTAGTGCACTCATTAAAATGAAATTGGAATGAAGTCATAATGCATGATTTTCATCCTGTTTCCTGAATGCATAATTTTGTAAACAAATGAACTGGCCCACACTCACGCCAGTCACTATCTATCAGGGGCCGAACAACATGATTCCCCTCCCCTTACATTGCATTGACATCCCTCACAAGGGGTTTCTGGGAAAGAATGCATGTAATATGAGAAACGGAATGAAACTCTTGGGAAGCCATATATTTTTTGTTAACAAAAAGTGCCTCAACTCGTTTCATTGGAATTTTAGATGTGATTTAACACACTTCATGGCATTTCTCAGAAGGTTGAAAGAGGTAGCATATTTCGCAATAGGATCATGCTACAAAAGCTTCAAAAAAATGCTAATCAGCGTTTTTCAATGAAATTCCCCTGACGTTGCTTAAAAAAAATTAGCCTAAAATATTTGTCAAACATACACCCAGCCTTGTGAAAGGTGAATTGGGACTTCCGAAGATGTGGTTGGGGAGACCGGGGTACTCCCCCGGAAAACTTGGGAATCACAAACTGTTCTCTACACACATGTGAACCATTTTAAGGCAATTCAGTCACAATAATGGATGGGGGGGGGGGGGGGGCCCTCCCAACTTTTCATTGGGGGGGGGGGCTAATAGCTCTTGGGTCACTGGACTGTGGCATAAAATGAAACATAAATGAAACAAGGCACCAAAAATACCCAATCTCCTGGCTTCGATTGCATATACCTTTCGTCTAAACGGCTGCAGGAATGATCTCTGCCCCACCGTAGTAAAAATGTGGAACGGAAGGAACACTTTGTATGATTCGATGATATTCCATTGGTTTGTCGTTTTGATTGGCATGGATAACCAGCGCGTGATGGATAATGCATGAATGAAAAAACGTACCGGTTCTATTTCCAGGTTGTAGCCATAGATACCTACAGGGCTTCGTGTTTAGAATTAGTGCGCGAGCTAAAAATAGCTCACGCCAAAATATTTAGGAGAGGGTATTTAAAAGTCAGGCGAGTGATTGCAATATAATACAATATAAAATGTGACAGTTTACGTGAGCTAAAAATCACTCTCGTGGCATAAAGTTACGCGAGTGTTTGCGTGCAGGTGAGCTATCACTCACGCTAAATACGAAGCCCTGTACCTACCCCTCCCATCCCCGTCATTTTTTTAATGAAAAGTCCGCCATTGTGTTGCTAAGCCGCGTCACAGCTCTGTAAATTTTGTAAAACCACGCTGCCCAAAAAGAGTTCGTTTGCGTTTGTTTTCATATAGTACCGTACTGATGTTATTCATGACATAATTGAAATATATAATGGCATGGTTGACATAACTGCACAGTTAGAAACTAAATTATGTGATATGTTTCGCGTAATGTAACAGCTCATTACATTTTTGTTGCCTGTGGGTGAGATTAGATTTGGAGCTGTTTGTAAAAAGCGGAAAACGGATCGAGGCTTGGTGAATGCAAAAATACCCGTCAGGAACCGTGTTCTCAGTATTGATATGGAGTTGGGAATAGTTACTTGAAACCTACATGCTGTAACATTTGCAAGTTTATCTGTCACCATTAAATGATGTCTACATGTAGGATGGTATCGGAGACAGATCCCAGAGGTAAGGGAGGGTCAGAAAGGCAAAACACAGGTTTATGCTAGTTTTGGACAAACACAGACAGGTACTTACCTGCAGTATGTTTCAGTGTAGGGGAGACAACTCTTGCTTGAAAATGTGGAAATAATCATTATTCGACTTAATGAATGCATTCTGCTTTATTCTATTCCAGGATTCCCTGTCTTCAGTCTGTTTAATTAACTAGACATGCTGATTATAGACATAGCAAATACACTATATGTGTTCGCTATAAACAATAGTTTGTGGGTTATATGAATTCATGATGTTCATTTTTCTTTAGATGAGGTAGTATTGAAGTTCAAGGGTGCTAGCAGTTACTTATATAACATCAAGACAGGCACTACCCCTGTTGTTATCCATGGTAATGGACCTATTAAGGTATGTGATAGACACTCTGAATAATTGCTTTACAATTCCTTGAATTAGAACATTATTTCCTGCCAGACCCCAGTCAGGGCATATAGAATTGCTGCCTGTGTGTGCATCTGTTCGTGTCACAAATTCTTGTTGGAAACGATAACTTTGAAGGTATTCGGTCAGTCCACTCCAAATTTTCACTGAAGATATATTGAGCAAATAGCTCTCAAGCTATTTATATCGAGGTCAGTATGTCAAAGGTCAAGGTCACAATACCCTGGAACTGAATCTAACATTATCCAGTCTGTATCTCAAGTTACGATTCAGTCAACATCTTAAAACTTTACAGCTGTTAATCCATGATTTTAAGGAGACCTATTTATTAAGAACATCGAAAGTCAGGGTCATTGCTCCAAAACTGAAAATAGCTTGTCTGTACTATATCTTGAGGTATATATTGTTCACCAAATTTCTCCAAACTTGACAGATTTGTTGCTGACATAATCACAAGTGGCCTATTATTATCCCCCACATGGATCCTGATAGGGAGAAGGGGGGAGTTTGGTTTAATGTCACACTCAAGGTTATTTCACTCTTATGGTAACAGTCAGTTTAGAGGTAGAGGAAGCCGGAAGACCCGGATAGAATCACTGCCCGATGGCAAGTGGCAAACTTTAACATCACAAATTCTTGCTAGCACAATAACTAAGTCAATGTTCAAATCTCACAGCACCCGAAACTTAACTTAAGGTTATGATTCATTATCAATATAGGTCAATTATTATTTTGAGGTCAATAGGTTGGTGTGTGTTATTGTCTTCCAAGATGCCCAGTTATTCCTACGAAGTAGGCTACAGATCGCAAATTGTCCGGTAATGAGTCAGTCAGGCAGTCAGTCAATCCATCCAAATCCTTTTGTCGGCAAAATAAGGAGAACCGTTGACATTAGAACCTTGATTTTTGGCATGAACGTGCATTAGGGCATTGTTACCAGCAAGTTCTGATCTGAAATAATTCTGATTAAAATTAGATTGATAATTAACACTTCAGTATATTGTTATAGATATATGTGAACTGTAGCCTTTAACGTGTATCCTATTTCACATTGGCCACACCAGGCTTGAGCCTTCAAATTCAGGTCAAATTACCCACAGCTAAAAATACCCTGTCTCACTGTATGCCACATGGCCCTATTACTGAGGTTAATCTTAACTACTGCATATACCCTCAAACAATCAGCGCTGTTTCCATAACGAAGCTGAGGTGGTTTAACGTTTATCAATGAAGAAAATCACCGATCAACCGCCATAGAATATAATGTGAAACAAGAAAACCGGAATAGTACATTCATCAGATTGCCGATACCCAAAATGTGTTGTCTCATATATCTAGATAACAACGTGATGTAGAGACGCTATTTATTCGTCTTTGTACCGGTTATGCTCAGGAGAATGACATAGAATCATTATTATCTTGTGCATAGAAGGTGTTGGTCTTGAGTTGAATTACCGTAAACTACATAAATGCTACCTTTCTACTATAGTACTATATATAAAAATTTGTTGTATTGTTGGGAAAATAATGTGATTCAAAAAGTTGTTTTGATCCTGTACAAGGGCACTGAAAACCATTAAAGAGATGTAAATGTATTTTCACACGTAAAGCTTGAAATCTACTGAACCTATATTATTCAATCTGTTTCCTTTAATTAAAAAATTGTAAAATTAAATCGGCGATCGTTATTTATTTTGGAATGAAGGCGCATTAGGAGACTGTTACCAACAAGTTCTGAGCTGACCTACTTTTGATGAAAATTTCTGGTGATTTTGATGAAAATCACTGGCGATTCTGACTTGGGCGGTGCCCATCTTAATATAGGCAGGATTTCAACTGGGGGTGGGGATTTCCAAGAGTTCAGTTCGCGTTCGAGTCCTAATGCCTACTGTACTTCGTAGGTCCTGTGACGTGTTAGTCACACTGCCATGTTATTAATCAAACTTTTCAAAACTTCACAGCTGTGTTGCCCATTTGATTCCAAAGATCTAAGTATATTATTTTGAGGTCAATAGGTTTAAAAGCCAAGGACACTTCATCCCAAAACTGAATCTATCTTGTCTGGACTCTATCAAATAGAGTTAAAATTCACTGGAATTCTTGTTTCTTCAAGGGTACATTGTCCATGTCATTCTAACGAAGCCCATTCATTTGTGTTCTGGGGATTTTTAGACGTATATAGGCTACATATATGACACCTGTGCCTGTTGGGGCATATTTGTCTCTGGGGACATTTTTATTCTATTCTTATTACTGAATCTACTGAAGGAGCCAAAGTTGTTTCTTCCCAAATAAAGCCATGAAACCTGATGACGTTTTATACTTATTTCTATCCCATGATGCATTCTGCATCCTACTGAATGATAGTTTCCACCTGTGTAGTCCAAAGATGGCAGATTTATACTTCACTTATTCCCAGAATGCATCACGAGTGATGTCGTCAGGTTCATGGTCTATTGAGACTAATTGCATCACCAGGATTACCACACAATGGACAATTATATATAAGATTTTTTGCTTAAAATACATGCATGAAAAGTGTCATTGGTGATAAATAAAGTCTATGGGACGTGATTTGTTGTTACTTTAAATGTTTTGAGAATATTAAGTGATGTTCTACCATAAAGTCTCAACCAGTGGGAATATGTGAGATCTTGGCTCTTGTTTCATTCGTAGATTTTTGTAATTTTCTTGTTTTGTTATTGCACTGTAAATATTCAACAATTCATTCAAATGGAGCTTAGACAAGTCTTAAAAATCTTTGCCAAATTATAGCTGATATTTTTAAATATTATGCTTCGAAAACATTGTTGAATGTTATGAGCCAGGATTTTCAGAAACATTGAGGAGCGTAATATGCACCAAACCATTTATAATATATTAAAATATTTGTTTTTTCCAGCCGGAGTTTAATCGTATGGCCACGTACCTATCAGATGGTTGGACACCCAGTGGAGGATGTCAATACTGTGATGAAGATCTTATTAACTTAGAAGGACTCAAGGTCTGTCTGTTTTTCCGCTAATTCTTCTCTCTTCCTTCTAAACTCATATAGTGTGTTTTGTTGAGCAACTTGAACGTTTGCCAGGATGCTGATTAGGTCTTCTTACTTCCTTTGATTCATATTTAGTCTTAATTCCAATGTGTCTACACCATATGACCACCATATTGGATAAACCATGGCCGACATATTAGATTTTTTTGTTTGCATCATACCTTTCGATTGCTTTGGCTAACTGATGCCTCTGCCAGTCATGAGACTTTGTGTGCTTATCACTTTATATCTAGAGGAAGTCCTTGTCGATTTCAGCCATATTCAGATATTGCAATCATACTGGATTTTTCTTGTCTATTGGCAATAACATTTAGATGTCATTGTTGATCATACCCAAACTTAGACAAACTCATATTGCTTAAATTAAACTGATTTTAATAGTAGAGACTCTGCATCCTCCATAATGGTAGAATACCATCTGGGTTTTCACCAGCAGGAAACTTTGATACCTATATTGCTTCATTTATAAAATGGTAATATTATTATTTTCTCCCACAGGATGTGGACTTCCCTAGTGTTCTCATTGGAATATTTATTGAGAAACCAACACCCTTTCTCACAGAAGTGTTCTGGAATGTTGGAAATTTAACTTACCCCAAGAAGAAGATAGATATATTCATTCACAATGCTGTAAGTACAATGGTCCCCTTATTTAAGCATTCAATTTAATTCTCTCTCTCTCACACACATGCACCTGGAATTTGTTCTCAAATTTGTGACTGCTTTGAAGCTTTATGAAAGTTTTAAAAGAGCATCAATTGGAGGATTTTGTGATCAGTTTCAGTTTGTCAGAAAACATCTATAGTGCGCACTATTTTGCACTCCCGTCAAGCTTATTTAATGATTCTATATGTTGAATAATTCTATTTTCTGAATGAAATTTGTTCTCTATCATTGCTGTATTTCGAACTATCAAGTCAGCATAAATATATTTCTTTGGTTTTTGTGTATTTTCACATAAAGGATAAATATCACGTGAACGATGTGAGGAAGTTTACGATGGCTAACGAGGGCAAGTATCACTCAGTACATGTCATCGACCATGATCAGAACATGTCTGAATGGAATGCCAGAAATGCTGGACTGTGAGTAACATTCTGGGTAGAAGTCTATCAAAGTAGAAGTATGACACTTGGCTGTTTGGCCTCTCCCAGCATGCTCCCCCAACATACAGCAGCCAAGCGTGTCTCATGCCACACCTGCATCTATAAGTAACACATCTATTAGATTTATTGTTTGACCCGATTGCCCCTTTGGCTTCAATTTCAAACAAGCAACAGGCATAGCCTGCATTAAAGTGCCAATTCGAAGCCAGCTATTTTTAGCAACAACTGAGAAAGAATCAATGTTGCCATGCATCTCAGGTGTGATGTAATCAGTGAGAGCTGGGAATGCTGATGTGGGACAAAGCTAATTAAAACAGTCATACTTCTAGTTGGATGGTATGTGATCTATATATATTCCCACTACTTGTCAGTTTCGACTAACGGGCTGGAGACCTGTCAGTGTTAATTCTGCCATATAAGAGTATATAGAGAATGTGAGAGATTAATTATATCTTTGTCTAATAATGGAGATGGAATTTTGTGAGTATCATATTGCTCGATAATATGGATAATTATGACTGACTGATACTGTTCAGTTTGGTAACTGCATGATTCCACAGAAAAAGGAAAACCACACAGTACCAACCAGTTAGTGACTGTACTGTACTGATAAGTTACACCTTAGTACCAAACTGTTACTGTAAGACGTCGATCACATGGTTTTCTTATTATTTCCGAACAGGTATTGTAAACTATTGTGTGGTTACCATTCAGTTACCACACGGTACCAACATGTGACAATTTGGCTGTGTACCATGTAGTCACAAACTGCACTGTAACTGTTCAGTTTTTGTGTAGTAACTGATTACATACTGTAGCATGCAGTAACTGATCAGTACTGGTCAGTTTGTGACTTAAACTAGACAGAGAAAAAGGATCACCACACGGTTCCATGCAGTGAGAATTTGAAGGTGTAGCCATCAGCAGGAATCCAACTCCTGATCTATCCTGTGCCAAAGAAGTGTCGTGCCGTCATATGGACAGGATGAAGCATGTGTTGGATTCTTACTGATTTATTCTAGCTCTCATGTCTACACAATGAGTTTTGTAGTGTATTAGGAATGTGCACTTTCAATTTCAATTTCCTTCTATTCAAAAGGTTTGATTGTAATTTGTGAGAGAGTACTTTGTTTTGTTTTTCAGAGAAGCTTGCATTAAAAAGAATTGTCAGTACTACTTCTCCTTGGAATCCACCGTACAAATCAGCAACACAGAAACATTGGAGCTACTCATTGAACAAAACAGGTTAGACTATATTCGAAGTTTAACATCAGATGGCTAACTTTTCAAAACAATGTTATTGTACTTGGTTATTGAAACCCAGCGATATTGTGAATATTAGATTTTGAGAGATATTGTAGTTGATCATAAAATAAGACTAGTACTCCTTCAAAATAGAAAGTGTGTCTGAGAACTAGGAAAAATATTCCACATATTTTCTTTAATTTTAGGACCATCATCGCACCATTGTTATTACGACCATTCAAACTTTGGTCCAATTTCTGGGGAGGTTTGAGTTCTGACGGCTGGTATGCCAGATCTGAGGACTACATCGACATCGTTGAGTATAAGAAAACGTATGTAAAATAAATACTGATATCATTCACAGTAATCCTCTAATACGTAGCCTTCCAATTAAACTAAATTGAGAAACAGCTTCAATCGTGTTTGAAACTGTAAAATCATCAAACATCCTGCTGATAAAAATGCAGTAATATTTTAATGATTTTGAGAAACAAATTGATTAGAACGACTGATTGAAATTTGTTCACCATATTGGCAGTGATTGAATTTTGATAGGTTTATTGAATGATTAGAGGATGTACTTTTGGTATATTTGTATCAACTCCTCACTGTCATGACTGTATAACTGGAAAACTATAATACCATAATACCATGAATACTGGTATTGGTATATCAGAAATAATAGTACTCCCAGAGATGGCCTTATAGAGAGGTACACTGTACTTCATTTCTCCATCAATCAGCTGTGTAATACTCAATTTCTTGTTCCCAGTGGCCTATGGAATGTTCCCTTCGTCAGTCAGGCATACCTGATACAGGGGCACATGGTAGAGAAACTGAAGGGAGCATACATTAAAGGGGGCTTGGACGCTGACATGGCTTTCTGTAAGACTGTACGAGATATGGTATGATGATTTCTATTCCCATTCTATAACATGAATACTGAGTTGATAGTCTTCAACAGCATTTATCTTTTTATTCTTTTACAAAACAAAGGTTATTTGTATGCAGTATATATTAAAAATAGACATATGATAGATTTGTAATTTATGTAGAGTGAAATTGCATTCCATATCTATCTATACATGTATATATTTCATGTAGATGCATATATTGAGTCTGGAAGAAAGTTTTGAAGTGAATTTTGCCCTGAACAATGAATTATCATCCATTGAATTGAGAGTACTCATTTTTGTTTCACGGTAATTTCCTGCACTTGACAAATCGTGAGACATTTGGTCACCTGGTTACCAATGACTATTGTACTTGTTATTGTTTCAGGGTAATTTCCTTCAAGTGACAAATCGTGAGACATTTGGTCACCTGGTTACCAATGACTATTGTACTTGTTATTGTTTCAGGGTGATTTCCTGCACCTGACAAATTGTGAGACATTTGGTCACCTGGTTACCAATGACTATTGTACTCGTTATTGTTTCAGGGTAATTTCCTGCACCTGACAAATCGTGAGACATTTGGTCACCTGGTTACCAATGACTATTGTACTTGTTATTGTTTCAGGGTAATTTCCTTCAAGTGACAAATCGTGAGACATTTGGTCACCTGGTTACCAATGACTATTTTGAAACCACCCATGTTCACGATGAGATGTGGCAGATTTTTGAAAACCCTTTTGTAAGTAAATCCTGGTGTAGTTGCTCTAATTCTCTAAATCCGAATGATCCCCTTAATTGTCAGTGGTACTATACACAACCCTGAGGAATATTATTTATAACATAAATATTTTTTTTATGTGGAAGAACAAATGAGTTGTCAGTGGATATCATCCATTACTTCATGGAGATGGATGCTCTAGTAATGATTGCATGTCAATTCCTTAATCATTCAATCAGGGGAAGTGTCATTCCTGACTGGGAAATATTGTACTGATCAAATTGATTGGAACAAGAAGGTTGATGAGTGACACCCGAGTAAACAGTGTATTCCATTAGCTCAAAAGTCTAGATATCTTGCATTCACTGCATCATGAATTTATGTTCTAGGATTGGGAACTTCGCTACATTCATGAGAATTATTCCAAAGCTGTGGACAAAGACACACCCCTTTTGCAGCCCTGCCCGGATGTATACTTGTTTCCTCTTGTCTCCCCTACGTTTGGGTGGGACCTTATCGATGAAATGGAGACTCATGGGAAGTGGTCCGGGGGAAAAGATAGCTACAAGGTACTAACATATACCTCACTCCTCACTCACTATTGCACAATGACAATATCCTTGTGTATTCTGGAGTCATACTGCTGGTAATGCTTCTGCTAATGATCCATTAACTTATCCTTATCTACTCTGTTGATGTTAACTTATCCTTACATACTCTATTGATGTTAACTTATCCTTACCTATTCTATTGATGTTAAGTTATACTTACCTATTGTATTGATGTTAGCTTATCCTTTCCAACTCCATTGATTTTAACTTTTCCTCACCTATTCTGTTGATGTTAATTGGTTCTCACCTACTCTGTTGAAGGTAATTTAAATGCTTACCTACTCTAATTGATGTTAACTTGTCCTTACCTACTCTATTGATGTTAACTTCCCTTACTCTAGCAAGTAAAAAATGCATCCAGCAACATTTAAAATATATCTAGATAGCATATTAATTCTATGAGACTTGAACATGCCTAGATAGCGTATTACCTGTGTTTTACTATATTCAACTTCAGTATGGACAGGGAGACAACTCTTGCTCTTCCTCTCTTATATGAGTTATTTCCACTGTTGTCTGTGTTAGTTGCTATGCCCCCCCCTACCTACCTAGAGTGGGGGCATATAGCGATTGCTTTGTCCGTCTGTCCATCCGTCCGTCCGTCGATCTGTCCGTCCGAATTTCTTGTTCGCGCAATACCTTGGTTAATATTTGATGGACAGGATTGAAACTTGCATGAAATGTGGCCAGTGTCTCGTAGTTGTGCAGCGTAGAGTTTTTTCCCCCGAGTTTCGGTTATATTTTCAAGAATTATGGCCCTTGGTTCCTGAAATCTCCATGAATTGGGTCTTGTCCGGGCTGGATCTTGGTTAATATTGTATGGACAATTACGAAATTTGCATGATATGTGGTCAGTGCCCTGTAGTTGTGCAGCGTGAAGTTCCTCTGTGTTTCGCATATATTTTCAAGAGTTATGGCCCTTTGTTCTTGAAATCCTTGTGAATTGGGACTTGTCCTGGCGGGATCTCGGTTAATATTGTATGGACAATTATGAAATTTGCATAATATGTGCTCAGTGCCCTGTAGTTGTGCACCGTGAAATTTCCCAGCATTTCGCCTATATTTGCAAGAGTTATGTCCCTTTGTTCTTGAAATCTTTGTGAATTGGGACTTGTCCGGGCTGGATTTCGGTTAATGTTGTATGGACAAGTATGAAATTTGCATGATATGTGGTCAGTGCCCCATGCTTGTGCAGTGTAAAGTTTCTCTGCGTTTCGCTTATATTTTCAAGAGTTATGGCCCTTGGTTCCTGAAATCTTCGTGAATTGGGACTTGGTTAATACTGTATGGACAATTATGAAATTTGCATGATATGTGGCCAGTGCCCTGTAGTTGTGCAGCGTGATGTTGCTCTGCGTTTCGCCTATATTTGCAAGAGTTATGACCCTTTGTTCTTAAAATCTTTGTGAATTGGGACTTTTTCGGGGCTGGATCTCGGTTAATATTGTATGGACAAGTATGAAATTTGCATGATATGTGGTCAATAACCCATAGTTATGCAGCGTAAACTTTGTCTGCGTTTCAGTTATATTTTCAAGAGTTATGGCCCTTTGTTCTTCAAACGTTAGTGAATGGGATATATATATATATATATTTTGTCCAGGCTGGATCACGGTCTATATTGTATGGACAAGCATGAAATTTGCATGATATGAGGCCAGTGCCTTGTAGTTGTCCTAAGTAAAGTTCTTTGTCCGTCTGGGTTTCTTGTCCGTGTAATATCAATCAATACAGAACAGAACAATGGCTGGGCAGTGTCGGACTAAAGTGGAAGGGGAGGGTCATACAATTAAGCAATCTCTGATTGCTTCTTTACTGCGTTTTGTTTTTAATTTTCCAAATATTTAAATATTCCAGTTGTTGTCTTTGCTTATACTAATGATAACCCCGTTTCACCCAGACTAAAACAATGCAGCTGAAGTTTCCAGCAATTGTTTTTCACATTTCCTTGTTGATCGGTTCAGGCATATGGGCTGACCTGGGGTACCGTAAGAATTGACCTCGGCACCTCAGACAGCTTGTCATAAGAGGCGACTACCTGGGGCACTTGTGGCGTTCCCGGGTGTGAATATGAATAGGACCCTACCCGTGAGGTTCACGGGTGTGAAAAGCAATAGGGTTCAAACGTCGTGATATGACTGAAATATATTTGAAAGCTACGTTAAATCATATTCACTCACTCACTCACTAAGGCATATGATGCATTCAGCCCAATGTTTCACCATTTCCCTTTGCCTTTTGTAACAGGATAAACGATTGGCTGGTGGATATGAGAATGTACCAACTGTAGACATCCATATGAATCAGATAAACTATGAGAGAGAATGGCTGTACATTCTACAGAAATATGTGTCACCATTACAACTAAAGACCTTCACAGGTTACTTCCATGATGTGAGTACAGTAAATGTTATTTTTGTGTACAATTTAATGATCATGTTTTTTAGCGATTGGAAACATTTGTGAAAATTAATTAGATGCAAAAAGGGAATAAGAGTATCCGAGATTGTATAATTCTTGATGACATATTTAAGTTTGAGATGATCGTAGATATATTTCAGTTGAAGGAGATGGTCATCTGTGACAGCACCTTCCATAAATTAGATTAATAATGCATGCTCTATAGATTAGTCATTCCACTTCAATATATAGATGTATGAAACATTGATCCATACTGGAATATTCAAACTGAATTGATGACATATTTGATGAGAGTAATGAGAGTGATGACCTATTTTATTGTAATCAGTGATGATATATTTTAGTGTAATAAGTGTGATGACATATTTTAGTGTAATCAGAGTGATGACATAGTTTAGTGTAATCAGAGTGATGACATATTCTAGTGTAATCAGAGTGATGACATATTTTAGTGCAATCAGCGCGATGATATATTTTAGTGCAATCAGTGCGATGATATATTTTAGTGTAATCAGCGTGATGACATATTTTAGTGCAATCAGCGCGATGACATATTTTAATGTAATCAGAGTGATGACATATTCTAGTGTAATCAGAGTGATGACATATTGTAGTGTAATCAGCGTGATGACATATTTAGTGTAATCAAAGTGATGACATATTTAGTGTAATCAAAGTGATGACATATTTAGTGTAATCAGAGTGATGACATATTCTAGTGTAATCAGCATGATGACATATTTAGTGTAATCAAAGTGATGACATATTTCAGTGTAATCAGAGTGATGACATAGTTTAGTGTAATCAGTGATGATATATTTAGTGTAATCAGCGCGATGACATTTTAGTGTAATCAGTGATGACATATTTTAGTGTAATCAGAGTGATGACATATTTTAATGTAATCAGAGTGATGACATATTTTAGTGTAATCATCGTGATGACATATTTTAGTGTAATCATCGTGATGACATAGTTCAGTGTAATCAGTGATGATATATTTTAGTGTAATAAGTGTGATGGCATATTTTAGTGTGATCAGAGTGATGACCTGCTTTAGTGTAATCAGAGTGATAGCCTAATTTAGTGTAATCAGCGTGATGACATATTTTAGTGTAATCAGAGTGATGGCATTTTTTAGTGTAATCAGAGTGATGACATATTTTGCTTCTATCCACAGCCGCCCCAGTCTATCATGAATTTTGTGGTGAGATACAGACCCGATGAACAGCCCAGTTTACGGCCCCACCATGATTCCTCTACATTCACCATTAACATTGCCCTCAATCGTCCAGGCATTGATTACGAGGTAAGCTACAGGCCCGCAATAGGGGGGGCTGGAATTTGTATGAACTCACCTGTTGAACATGGGGAGTTCCACCTGAGCAAAAGTTCACATCTTACACATATGTGTAAAAGAAAGTTTGACACCAGACGTAAATGTCCATCAAGATATACTATCAGAATGCTCCAGAATGCAGCGTTTTGATTCTGAAAATTCAAATATTTTCCAGGAGGGATAGGCAAGCCCATGCAGTCCAAAGCATGAGTCACGCATGAGTTCCGGACAAAAAACATTTACGTTTATCCAGAACATTAGTAATGTTAACAAGCTGAGTAACATTAATCAGATGAGTAATGTTAATGTGTTAACTACTAGCATGAACAAATTAAGTAGCAGTATGTTGGCATATTTGTTTTCAAAGCACGAGTCTATGTAGGAAGCCACAGATGGTGATAACTCTGGACATATTTCTGTAAAACAGACATCATTGCTTCAGAATGATACAAAATTTGTGCGAGTTTGGAAAACATGATGGGATATGCTCCATAGTGTGGCTGCATCATTGAACATATCTCAATCTTTTCTTATCATCAGGGTGGAGGTTGTCGCTTCATTCGATATAACTGCAGTGCGACGGCTTTGAAGCAAGGCTGGATGTTGATGCACCCTGGCCGACTGACACATTTCCACGAGGGACTGCCAACGACCAGCGGAACTCGCTATATTATGATATCGTTTGTTGACCCATAAATCTACAGTACTCAGTACCCTTTCATAATGTTGCGTCCATTGGTAAATGAAATTAGAATCTGTTTGTGAAACCTTCCAAAATGTACACATTTTATTTTACACTACCTAAATGTCAATATTAGAGAACAAATACAGGAACTAATCACCAAGTTGGAGCAGGTGAAGGTAAGTTGCTGATTTCTGCAACAAGATTTCATCTCACAGATTGTTTGTTGGGGACTGTCATGGCCATCCATATATTACTGGAAGTCTATCAAACTAGAAGTATGGTAATTCTCCTAATAATTTAATTACAGGAAGTGCAGCAAAAATGGCTTATATCTGGAAATATCAGCTACAAAGTCACATTTGTCCTTATGTATGGCTTTTTACCCCTCGGGCAAATTTTGCCCAAGCCCAGTGGGCTATTTTCTTCAATTTGAAAGAAGAAGGGGAATGTTACATTTTCTGTGGTTGAATAACAGAGTTAAAAAGTGAACTTCCTGTGCTTGAATTATCAGGGGAATTTTCGTATGACACGGGCAAGAGGCATAACTTGCAGCATGCAACTAAGTGCTAGTTCGAAGCCAGCTATTTTTATTGCCAAATGAGAAAGAGCCAACAGTGGCGTAGTATGTCGTGTCACGTAATCAGTGGAGATGGGGATGCTACCACGGAGAGAAGTGAATAGACGAAGTCATACTTCTAATTTGATAGACTTAGCTACATGTACTGATATTAGGCCTACTTATATAATGCTATGGCAAGGGCGTAGACAAGTTGTGAAGTTTGGGGAGGCTTAGGGGGAGAGTCTGAGAGGGGGGTATCCCCCCTCGCAGCGTAGATTTTTTTTTGAAAATTGATGGTAAATTGGCGCTCACTGGGAGCATTTGAGCGGTAAAAGTTGAACTTTTTTTTTGCGAAAATCTCTATAACAGTGGCGATCACTGCACTGATATACAAGGTGAAATGATCGTTCAATCCGGGGTTTGCACTATATTAATTCAAGTTATTTCTTAGATAATACTATTTTGCCTAGATAGCAGGGGCGGTGTTTTGATGCGTGGTTGACCGCATGAGTTCTTGTGGTCGTTCTGAAGTTGCCAAACTTATCAAAAATGTAAACTTAGGGGTCCTTTCTCGGAATAGTAGCGAAAAGTATCCATATTCATCATATTTACACCAGTTAAATAGTGACTTTGTGTCTGAGTTAGATTTTTTACCTATATTTCTAGGGTTTCTCTGTGAAAATTATTCGAGAGTTCGTATCTCTCGTTTGTGAATAAATAAATACAGAACAAATGACTGGGATCTCAATTAAAAAAAAGTTTATGGTGAAAAAGTTCTGAAAAAATCTTTTCAGCCAACGTGTTGACTTTTTTCCTCCAAATGGGCGATATTTGATTGAATTGGAGCACATTATTCGTTTCTCGGAGAAAATCACACGGGATCTTTGAGTCCGATATCGCCAAACTGTTGCGTTGTTCTCTGACCGATTGCAATTATTCTAGTCCTTCTGGTAAGCATTGTTGGTTTTACTTCCCCTGTAATATGCAACAATTGAGACAGATATGTGACAAGCTAAACATTTACTTCTCTGCAGCGATGTTTCCTTTTTGTTTCTTTCTTGCTTTCTTTCCTTTTTTCTCCCTTTTTTTTTTTTTTTTCTTTTCTTTTTGTTATTTTTTTCTTGACGGACGCCAATATTTGGGGGGGCTGAAGCCCCCCCAAGCCCCCCCTTGTCTACGCCCTTGTATGGGGAGAGATACATGTAGGTGGGAACATTCTGGTTGGATAATTTGTTACATTGACGTGTTGGGGCCCAGTTTATTCTTCTGCAACTTTGTGAATTTGTTGTTCATTGCAAGAAGTGCTGATGTCTATCCATAATTTCATATTTTGCCGCAGCATGCACTGTGGCAGACCATGTCTCATGGCTTGCAAAATTAATGTAGCACATCGAGTGATGCAAGTGATTCACTCACAGACAATATGCATTGAGATGATATTGGGTGCATATGGCAAACGTCTAACTGCATGTATTCCGAACTCGGGTAATCTCTGTGATTGAAATACTGTGTTACAGCCACCAATATGATGAGATCACTGGCTACTTAATAAAACTGCAGTCATACACATGTGATGTCAGGGTGGATGCTCATTGCAATGTTGTATTAATGCACACAAAGTTGCAGAAGTAAAATTGTGATTTAATGTCTGGATGGTCCAGTCCAAAAACATTTTATATGTTCTATTTTGTAGAACTTCAGTAAAATAAAGTATGCTATTTTAGAAAGCAATAATAGTTTTAAACTTTTATGTAGAAAGTTTATCATGTTTATGAATATTTTTGTGGGTATAGAAATCAAATATTTGGCAAACAATATGACTTTATATTGTGATAGTCCTATGAACGTGGATGTTGAGAGATTAGTGTTCAATTGTGAATCAGACTTGTCTTCCAACATCACAGTGAGCTGATTAGTGTGTATTATTAAGTCACGACAGGACTGAAAAATTATTTGAAAGTGATTTTAAATCCTATTCCCTTGCTTACAGCGTCCTGTTTAGCTGATCAGAGTTGGGTTGCTCTACAAGATGTTGGCAAAAGAAAATGTCCAACTTTTGTGCTAGAGTTTATCAAAAAGCAGAGTCGGATTTTAATTGATAAACACTGATAAGCTCACTGTGTCCAACATGCATGTTTAATATTATGTGATGTGTAATATGGGGATTTATGTTAAATGACACATATTGAATGTGCAAGGGTTATGGGCAGTATAATTATTTTCATCACATAAAGATATTCTTACAGTACATCAGATAATTCTGGAGAGAAATTGATCAAATTATTGTTTTCAATCACAATTCTTATTCCTGATCAAAATGGAATCAGAAATGGTGAATTGGCTGACAATCGAGGGTTTAATTGAACTGCTTACTTGTGGCTGTACAAATGGTGCTATTCTAGTCATGATATTATAAATCTTGTACCTATACCTTCATTTATACAATCACTTTTCCTTTCAGAGAAATTTTGAATTCCAATTCATTTTCTCTACAATGTATACTATAATCAAACTGTAATCCCACCAAGATTTGTTGATTATAATAAATCACTCCATCGCCATTTAATCACCACAGATTTTATTAAACTGATTACCCAGGTCTCACTATTCTATTTAGAGAAGCTTTGATATCAGCATTTTAATAACATTTATATACATATATGCTCAATGTGATATTGTCTCGTCTTCCCACCTACTCAAAATTGTACCCGTCACCTTGTGTTCGTGTTACATTGTAAGTGTGGCCTATTGTAATCATGTATACATGGCATGTTAATCACGATGAGTCTCACTAGTTTCTCATGCTAGACCTGTAGAGTCTGTGTAAGGTCACTAGTTTCTCATGCTAGACCTGTAGAGTCTGTGTAAGGTCACTAGTTTCTCATGCTAGACCTGTAGAGTCTGTGTAAGGTCACTAGTTTCTCATGCTAGACCTGTAGAGTCTGTGTAAGGTCACTAGTTTCTCATGCTAGACCTGTAGAGTCTGTGTAAGGTCACTAGTTTCTCATGCTAGACCTGTAGAGTCTGTGTAAGGTTACTAGTTTCTCATGCTAGACCTGTAGAGTCTGTGTAAGGTTACATTATATGTCCTGAAGATTCAGGGCAAGCTTTGGTAATCTCCACTCCCGATATGGCTGCTAAGTATTTCCTGTGAGTGTAGTATGAATCTCCTGTTTGCTCACCGGTATATTATGCATAATGTAATGATGTTTCTTTCTTGGCGCAGTAACTTTGTTTCTTTATCTTAGACTGTCTACTCTATTTTGGCTTTGTTTCCTATATCTGCTTCTCTGTTTGAGAAGTCAGAAGTAAATTCCCTAAAATGTTAATGCTTTCTTTGAGATTGTGTTCCAGGTGACACTGGAGATGACACTGACAATGTCGACATCCCATAAATGTTCTTTGTGAACTTGTGTACATGTATATTTAGTTGAAGAGAATTGTAGATTTGATATTAAAATTGTGTTAGATATTTTTAAAATGTTTCTGGTCCCAACAAATTATATTTAAATGAGGATGGACCATTCTACCGATGTTGTTGACAAATTTGTCAACATACATGGCTTGTACATATACCTTAGTATTTGACTCTTGTGCATCATGTGTTCAAATTACCAATAGGCATATATTTGTACCATACTCTATCTTCAAGGCCTGAATATCTGTCTTCATATCCTAATCTCTTCACTTCTCTAATATTCAGGCGACATTTGAATTTCAGCGATCAGTGGAAAAGGAAATGAGAGTGAGAAAACAGCAAAATTTAGAACTGAAGATTTGCCAGAATGCCTCTAATTTGTATCACACACCTGTCCTTTGCTCATGTCTGTCCTCCATGTCTCAGGCTAGACCTGCTCGTATATCTGGTGTCAAAGTGCATGTAATGCCATATGGTGAGAATATTAGCAATAATTTACTGTTTATGGTGCTAAACTGTCTCTCCCACCGATGTATTTGAACTATGACCATTGTCTATTAGATGCTGTTTGAATGTGAAACTGGGTATTAAAATGGACGTACATGTATTGATTTCAACATCTTATGGTTCACTTTCTTTGTCCCACAAAGGACCATTAGAAGGTAATGTAACACTGAAGGTCCCTGCTTTACAGATTGTATCTATTTGAGAAGGTGTACAACTTTAATGTTCGAAGGTGAACAGAAACTGAATAAAATTTGCTAAAGTTTTCCCTCTCAGCATTCCCTATGATCAGCACAATAATCAATCTATATGGCAGATCACGAAAATACCATCTAATAGCCTGTGAGATCTGATCTGTGATCTGTTTTTCAAACCTTTCCTCGAAATCATAATAGGACAGTTTCGCCTGTTTTGTTTGACATTGATTGGCATCTGCTATACCATTATATATAAATTATTTGAGATAACTGCTCTTTGACAGACATTTATTATTTCTGTGGTCCATCAAACAGAACATTTACATCAATTATTAGTCTTAGTGTTAAATGTTTTATCTCGCACCATGACTGACCATGTACCTTGTTGGGGTATTGTTTCTTCACATGTTTACTATTGAGTCCACGTGCATCTGTCTGTAATTATGAGGGGGTGTGATTCGTAAGTTTCATTCAACTATGGAAAGGGGGTTAAGGCATTTAATTTATTGTGGGAGTACTGCAAGGAAGCCTTCAGCCATAAGATAAGTGTTGAGGAGAATGTATATTCACACACGAATGTGCATAAATACAATTAGTGTCTAGTCCATCATACAAAATTCAGCTATTGCCCATTAAAGAATTTTCGTGTTCATAATCCAAAGACCTAATTCATAAAACAGAATTACCAAATTCCCCCAAAAAACCAACCCTAGTATACATAAACATAGGCTAGTTTCCTGGAAGAGAAACAGTCAACAGTTTTCACTGATGCTGGCAAGACATCCATATTGCTGATCAGTGTTCTTATGTTGTAAAATGATGCATCTCCGTCAGGATTTGATTGCGAATGTTCATATTAATACAATGAAGATCTTGGAAGTACATGGGTTCATAAAGCCCTCAACCCCAGGGTAAGAATTTGATGATTGGGTATGCCATGTATATAGAAACATCCCCCAAGTATTTCAATTTAGAAATACCAAAATTTTGACTGCATAAATCAGGGGGTGAGGGGAAGGAGTTCTTGCCCACATGCTCCCTGGGCTCTACCCATTGAAAAAGAGAAAGTGGATGTGGATGCACTTGACAATGAACTTTGCTTTTTGGTCAGATTTATTTGCTCAATGGGTTTGACCTTGACCAACCGGCCCTAGCTGTCACCGGTTACAGCACTGGCGATAATCAGATCTGGTGTCTGATATTAAAAAATATCAGAGTTTAGGGTCAACAGCACCACCCACATTTTCTCTACCTGAGAAATTTAAGTGAATGTTGACCACGAATCTATCTAAAGACAGGCCCTTTGATCTGTGATTACCCTTCTCCAACTGAACTTCCTGGAAGGGCGAAGTGAAGGTGACTGGATTGTCCAAGACAGAAAAGAAGAAGGGCCAATCTGTTTTGACAGTCTAGGACTGTTGACTTTTATGCATAAGGCGGACTATGAAAATGCCTACTCTGCCTCTATCCCATCAAAACTTCGGGGCCAGCCAACTGAGAGATGGCGAGTGAATGATAACTTCGAAGGCACTGTGTGAGACTAAGGCCTTAAAGAGAATCGCAGGCAGAAGATCACACCAGTGGGACTAGGGGTCCACGAGACTTGCACATTGTTCACATGTTAGAGCTGGAGAAGATCAAGTGGTCAATCACCCTGAAAGACATTACAGTCCAGAAATTTAACAACAGTGCTATGTTCATTGGAACTTATCAAGTCAAACTTGAAAAAATGGAGCTCATCGTCCTCAGCGGGCACGCCTGACCGAAAGATCTCCACTTATATGAGGGTGATGTCCGGGCAGCCATCCGTGATGCAGGCCTATCGCGGTCATACCACTGGGAAGCCAAGTTAATCGGCTTCAGGACCCAATTAAGAGAGGCACATCTGTTAGTGGTGAGACAGACCAGAAAGAATGGACCAGATGTATGTTTCGCGTGTCATAATCTGGGAAGGGATTTGCACAGTCGTCCCACGACCCATGCTACATCCCTTCCTGAACTGGTTCCATGTGGTCTGCTGTGGAAACCTAGTTTAGCCTGTGCATTGCCAGGAGAGGCACAAATCCTTGCCCGCGTGCTTGGGGTGGGATTGGTCATAGACGAATGGACGTCAGACAATCCCATACTGGCTAGTCGCACATCGGTATGAAACCGTACACTGCAGCTGCCCTTAAAGAGGCTATAAAGCACTTCTTAGAAATGCCCATTACCCTCCAGTGAAAGCAGAGATGGAACGCATGATGACAGAGCAGAAATCACAAATGTCCGAAAAAAGCTCTCGGCATTCGCCAGGTTAAAGGCCAGTGTACATTGGTTCAAACTCCAGGTCGATGTCTTCCAGTGGGTGGTCTGTGGCAACGAGATGCTCTGGGCCTACGTCCAAGATCACATAGGAGCTAGGACAAGCTGGCCAACCACGAGCATATGCTGGGCAATGTGCAGCTGGCTTGCATGGAGTACAAATGATAACGAGTCGCTGCCCCTCTCAACCTTTGAGAACGTAGCTGAATATATCGATGAACAAAAAACAACTCTTCCCGCACTAACCCACGAACAGACCCATTCTTCAAACAATACAGGACGGATACCCCGGGCTTGGCAATGGCACAGCATAGTCTAAATTGGAACGATATGCAAGAGGTGGGGAAAATTGACATCTGGTAACTAAAAAGCAACCATAAGACTCTACAGGCATGACAGGAAAGTATTCGTCGACATCTAACATTCAGACCCGAGAATACGGTGGATTCTCGGACTTAGCTTTAGTATCTCATCCGTGCTTTTATTGCAGCTGTTCATGTGGAGACTATGAAGACTATAAACACCTGTGGATACCACACAGGGTCAGTCGCGCCACGTCGTCCACCCTCAAATTGACCATTTCAGAGGTACATGAATGTAAATGTGAGATAGGGCTGTAGCAATCTGGTGATAGCCAGCTGCTTTCACGAAGCTGAGACTATGTCCATAACTGTTAAGGCATACTTGAACCTTACCTTCTGACCGATGTCTGAGAAACAGTTCAGCCTAGCTGTGTAGCTCATTCGGAACAGAAACGCCAAACATTGTATTGAAATGTAGCGGGAGCTATAACGCCAGATGGTCTCCTTCTTAACCAAGCTGTGCAACGTTATGGTCGAGATATCTGTCAGCAATTTGATAGCAGGAACCCTATGACGGTGTCCCTACGTGCTGTAGCTGACCAAAGAAAGCTTTGCACCATTTGTCGGCTTGTGTATTTGGCTGATTCGGGAAGCAGTACAGCTGATCAAGAGCCAAAACAGTGGAAGGGTAATTGTAATCTTCCAGCTCTTGTATCATTCGAGGACGAGCAGTTATGTGCTTCTTGGGATGTGCCTCGGTGGCAATTATGTACAGCATGGATTCGTCTCTCCGATCCTTTAGCCTATAGTATTGGACCCCCTACGAAGGGCTGATGCCGCAACAACAAAATTTTAGACGGCAGGTTTTGAGATCCAAAGAGACGGTCACTTGGTGGTGTATGAAGATTGGGATGGCTGCTATAAATAGTGATCCAATGAGAATGCTCGTCATAATTTGAAATGACGCGGGCCAATTGACCAATCGCTGGAGGGAAGACAGCTGGAACAGTACGCTGACGCTTAATATCTTGTTTTAACCGAGTTCTACAGTCTACCTGGTCCTTTAGTAAGCGGTTGGCAATGTGTTCTAACTCACGGTATGCACCAAGGTCCTGCATTTATGTCCACAGTTCTTTTGCGTATCCCATATCGCTAACTACTGTGTGGGTCAGTCTAAAACATCAAACACTGTGGCTAATGAAATCACTCATACACACTTGGCTCTACACACTTTGTTTTAATACGACACCAAGATAGATTTACTTCCTAGCGTTGAGTGCCACTGTGAACTGGACTTTAGCTGTTCTGTGAGCCTCCTGATATACATTATTTTCTTCGCCTCATCGCTGATCACAACAACGGTTCTAGGTCTTTTTCGTCTGGGAAAATTTTAAACTCATGAGTAGAGAATACGAATCATTGTGACTGTAGTTTTGTGACTTATAAACAAGCGCTTGATCAGCGTCGGACCACACAGGTGTTTGTTCTAAATACGAACTGTGTGGACCGTTTTCCCCATCTTACGGTCATTTAGTTTATCATTTTCCAACAGATGACTTAATAGGGCTATTACATCATTTCTCTGAAATATTTGTACATAATACCGCTCAATAAAAGCGTGGTTGAGATACAAATAATGACATGTATCTTTTCTGGTCCAATTGGTGTTTTTAGATATGCATGCAGCAATGGACTGTGGGGTCATATGACTTCATGTCAGTACGGCGGCATCGTTTTCCACTACCCTTTTAATGTTGCGTTTAATCGTCAGATATGAACTTGCGCATTGGCTCAAACGTGAACTGCAACAATGGGATCGTGATTGCTAGCGCGGATCAGAGTCAAGGTCCCAACACAGGGGCAAACACGTCTATCGCCACTGGGGGTTATTGAGGAGGCCTAGTTTGAGTCTGGGATCGGAAGGCCTAACGTGGGGAGGCGAGATGGATTATGCAAGGTGGACAAACATGACACGGATTGAGAGGTAACAGTATGTATTTGGAGTTAGTTTCCTCCATAGTGTGACCAGTCAGAGATTTAGTATATACTATGGACATGATACAGATAAAATAAAATACAGACTTTTCGAAGGACAACAGATTTTCAGACTCCACCCGATTCGGACAAATCTTGCACCTTATTCCTTCCGTCACTCTAAAATTATAACACAATTGAATAAAACAAGAGGGCCATCAGTAATTTGACGGGATTGTTATCCAATTCTCCCTATAAACATTATGGATGGCAATATATACAGGCAAGTCTTCATCGGTTAATTACTTGCCCACCAGTTCCGGATGTTGTTACATTTTTTAGTGAGAGTGTTCAGTGTTCTGAAAAACGAATCGTCTGTGTTTCTCTTCCAATGAAAGAAGTGACGTTTGTCTTTGTTTGCCACGGTTTTTCCATACGCGCTGTTGCCAAATAGTTTCATAGTATGTTCATTCAGTTTCTTATTGTCCACGTCACCGTCACGTCGAAAGTATATCGGCAGCATATGGGTGTTCCGGTGGGTGCTGGTTGTGCGCCCCTGTTGGCTGACCTGTGTCTGTTCTCTTGTGAATATGACTATATGCAGGCGATTTCGGGGGGCCGATCCATTCGGGGCCCGTTCCGTCTCATTCACCAAACGCTATATATACGATCTTCTCGCTGTGGATGATCGCTATATAAATGATGCAGTGAGGGATATATGTCCACCTTCACTGGATTTGGGGGAAACTACAGATAGCCCTACAGGCACGTCGTGTTTGGATCTCTATCTCTATGGGAGTGGGGCGGGCGTTCTCTCTCGTCGACTTTATGACGAAAGGGATGATTATTCCGGTGGGACCTGCATGTGGCGTATACATATCTCGCTTAGTGGCATTTGCTGGATCCTGTTTTAAATGTGACGATTTTGATCGACGTCACAAAACATTGTTGCAGAAACTTATAGGGCAGGGCTATTCCACCAAGCGCCTCCACTCGGGGTTTCTCAGGTTTGGCGATACATATCACATGCTGATAGCAAAATGCGAGCGTAGCGTGCAGGATCTGTGGCGCTACGTTTCGTAACTTGTGTCTAATTCCGCTTGGCCCGGGGCTGGAGGCCGTATGAACCCATGTGCTTCTAGATCCTAATGGTACTCATATGAACAGTCACAATCAAAACGTGACTGAGATACATCATTCTTTAGATGACGACTTTACAGCGAATATTATGGATCAAGAATACTGATCCGCGATACGGATTTGATATTTTTGGAACATCATGATGTCTTGCCGGCATAATTGAAAAACTGTTGACCGCTTCTCTCTTGCAGGAAACAAGCCTATGTTTATGTATACTATGATGGTCTTTTTGAATTTGGTGCTAATACTGTTATATGGAATATGGAATAGGTCTTTGGATTATGGACGCGGATATTCTCTAATGGACGACGGCTGGATTATGAATGACGGACTAGACGCTTGTAATTTGGATTATGGACGCGGATATTCTCTAATGGACGACGGCTGGAATATGAATGACGGACTAGACGCTTGTAATTGAAGTATATGCGATAACTTGGTGAATTTGTGTTACCTTAAGCCCGTGTGATAGATATCAATGAAGCAAAGGTGTAACCAGAAGTATTTTTTTAAAGTGATCGTAAACCCTCAAGTATAGTTCCCATCAAATTAAAGACCATTGCGAACTGTGTCGGAAAATATTTATTCTAATTTTTTACAATTTTATTACACGGAATAAAGTGCAAATGAAGTATGGTATTCTACGGTGGTCCGTTGCAATCATATTTAGGTCCAGTGACGTCACACTGCCTTAATACATATATTTCAAACTGTGTATGCACTTTCCAATGCTTTATTCAAGCTTAAGGTGTATACACTTTGAGTTTCAACATAGACTCACTGTTCCAATGTGCATGTTTCACCAAAATCTGGGAAATTAAATGCAAAATTCAAATGTACTTGACACTTACGAGTCACCATCTCCCAGATTTTGGTGAAACATGCACATTGGAACAGTGAGTCTATGTTGAAACTCAAAGTGTATACACCTTAAGCTTGAATAAAGCATTGGAAAGTGCATACACAGTTTGAAATATATGTATTAAGGCAGTGTGACGTCACTGGACCTAAATATGATTGCAACAGGCCACCATAGAATACCATACTTTATTTGCAGTTTACTCTGTGTAATAAAATCGTAAAAAATTACAATAAATATTTTGCCACACTGTTTGCAATGGTATTTCATTTGATAGAAACTTTACTTGAGGGTTTACGATCATTTTAACCAATGTACCTATTAATGATGGAAAGTATCTTGACATTATATTGTGCTCTTTCGCATATGCACTCATTAGGCTGTTAGTGTTTATGACCGGATGCTTGAAAATTCCGGCAAACTTGGGTGTTAGATTACCCAGAACAAGAGTAGTATAGAAAGGGCAAATTCCTTATAAAAAATGAGGGCGAGGGTGACGACGTCGTGGCGTGACGTAGCGATGACGCCACGATGTCACATCTCAAGTGAAATCTGGGTCATATACGGGTCAAAGGTCATATCCGAGTCAAAGGTCATGTCCGGTCACGTGAACAAGAATAATCTCCCCTTACATTAAGACCCAGTGACTGTGAATCTATGGATGATGCATAGGGGTGGTCATATTTTTAAACAGGGAAGTTTCCCTGTTTCTTGCAATGCTAGGTGAACTGGCTTATGGGTAATTTCAGGGGTGCGATCTATCCAAGCGATATGGTTTTCATTACGACACCCCTGCGCAAAATGAGAGAATGACTGAAAGTTCCGCGTCACTCCGTTTATTGAATGCGCTATGAAGTAGTTCGACCTAGTTTCGAATAATTTCTCTGAATTAATCTCACGACGAGCCGTTTCTAGGTGCAGATATTGAAGAATATGTCGAATGCGTTTCCTGGACAACACTTCTGCTGATATCTTGAGAGATTTTCTTCGAAAGATTGTGTTTTGTCTATAAACAGGTCAATATGGCACAGGTCGTAGTCACGGAATATGCCCACTTCATCTTCGGTTCTGATAGCCAATGAAATACACCGAATTTACGAAAAGACGTCATGTTTTTAGACTCGTACCCAGCTCCAATTCGCTATCGCTCTATGGAGACTAGTTATCGACAGGCATTTTAAATCAGCACTGCAGTGATTGGCCCATGGTACTCTGTCCTAAATGGGCTTGTTTCTAGTACAATAAATTGAATTGAATCTACCCACCATGCCCCTCCATGCTTGTTTGGACGTCGGCAAAATGGTACATCTTCAGAAAATTTATGACCTAGGCCTATCCCAAAGTTCACAAGATCATTGCTCATCATCAGATAAACAAGACTAGTACGATCAGACAACATGCAGGCGAAAATACTGTATAATTGACGTAATTCGTTGTTTTCCGCGTTTCAATGGTTGATCTTCAATGCAGAATCTAGGTCAACTAAATTTATAATGTCTGCTGCTTCAAACGAGTAGGCCTACAAGTACGTTCAGTTTTATTTTTTAACAACAAAACTTGCATAATGTTAGCAACAAAAGTACATATCATAGGGCGTATGAACAGTACTATGTATTGAATGAAGAACAGAAATGCTGCAAATCCCCTGACCTGATCATGTACATGTCACGCTAAGGACCTTGGAATAGGTCATAAATTTTCCGAAGATGTACCGTCTTGCTGGACGTCGTGGTAGTCGTAGAAGCGAGGGCTTTATTTAGGAAACCTACTATAATCGCTCATCGCTCATCAAATCTTACAAAGGATCTATATAATACTTGGTGGATTGGTGGCCGTAGCGCTCAAGGCCCTTTATCGCACCATAGACGAGTACTGGTGACTTGATACACACGAACAACAACAACAACACATATTGACATTGGTCTATTTACCGGTCTAGATTTAGACCGGTAATTCAGCCAATCAGAGAATACAAAATGCCTGCCGCTAACTAGACCCCAACGGTGCGTGTGAGTTGAGGGCTAGGTACGAGTCTATCATGTTTTAAGATCGGCTGAACCGCACTGCCAAAATTATAGTGCAGTCCCGGTGAGAGAGTTTGAAAAGGAGAGACGAGGAGGCAGTTTCGTTTTCGTTCCATCAGTCGACTGGAGAATTTTGACACTGTGCGAGTGTGACATTCGGACAGATCGAGGTGTGTAAAACGTTTTATACCCGTCACTGAATTCATTACTTGTTTCCCGGCGCACACTTGTTAATATTATCAAATAAATGAATATTGCAAGTTTCCGCGCTGCTGCATGACTGAAAGCATGCACATGGCATGACTGAAAGCCGCCGTTTTGTGTGCTAAGTTTGAAAACATTTCTTGCAAGGAAAACTTGATTTATTTCATCAAGCGAAAACATCCTTTTTACTGCAATTTTCAAATTGACTGATCTTATCGTCCTGCATCATTTGTCATCCAGCAAAAGTAATGTTCTTGATTCTTACCATATCCGTAATGGCAGCTCGTTGAACAGGTCAGGGAAAAGGACTAACTGGGATATATATCCCAATTGGGATAAAATATCGCAATTTGAATATTTTTTTCATACTTCCATATTTTCAAGCTGGCATATTGTGCTAGTAGTTCTTCTGTTCGTTTAAAGACATACAGTGTTTGGGGGAGTTCCGAATCACTTTTCACATCCAGACTGTTAGCGCTCGTTCTTTTACGAGGTGAGAGGGACTGCTGGTCTTACATTCTAGGGAAATCGGTCGTCTATAATTATATGTAAAAAAATCTTCAATCGGACTTGTCAATCGATGAGAAAATAACCTCCGCTTCAGTGCACCAGCGCGGGCAGTTGCGAATCATTTTGGTGAGTTGCGGATCACGCCATCTAGCGGCCGTTACAGGCACTGAGAATGGAATTTTTATTGGCTTGAGGGGTCATCGGCTAATCATCCACAGGCCGGTGAAGCCCTGGAGAAGATTTCAATGTTGCCTTAATTCTCCCCGCCCTGTGAGCGAATTTTTAACTGTTGCAGTCCAGGCACAAATGACACGCAGATCTAGCGTCGAAAATGTTCTGAAGTATATTTATCTTGGAGCGAGCCTACAAAATTGCATTGTAAGCTCAATTTAATTATTGTTTAGAACATTTTAGGATACGATGTCTGACAATCATGGAGGGTGGGCTAGTGATCTTTCCTGTACTGCTCCAAAACGACAAACCAGAGGAAGCGGGAACTTCGTGACTTTAAATCTTATCATATTGGGGTCATTTTAGGCCTGGGCCGAGGAGAGGATCATGGGTAAATTCAAAAGGCAGCCATGTGGTATCTCAGAAATTCGTTTGAATTTTTCTGGCCTAAAAGAACTAGAAAGTATTTTATTTGGGAAAAGTAGTTATTCTCTACTTTATTTGGTACTAGTTTATGAAAGAAAAATCGGAAAATTAAAATTTCGAAAAATCGGCCCAAAAAATAGTCGACAAATGGCTGCCGAGATGACGTTACTCGACGTCATCATAGCGTTCATCTTAAACTTTGTTACTCTTTCGCGTAGAGCTTGAACAAAAGATACTGTGTGTTATGTTGCAGCGCTCTAGCCTTATGGATAGCGAAAATCTTCCAGACCAGATAGTGTTAATAAAGGGACATCCAGTTATTGAACTCGTAGAAACCTCGCTCAGTGATAAACAATTTTATTTATATAAAACTTTTTATATTGGAGTAAGAGATATGTCTGAAATTATTGAATATGATGATGTAATATCGAGAAAATGATTTGTTCACCAAGGTTTGGAATGATTCGCGTACATAGTTTCGGTTACAAGGGTATTGTCAATGGTTCATTTTTTTTGACAATGCCATGGACTGATCAATCTTCCTCAAAGTCGGTTTACACCTGTTGTATTAGTTGTGAGACGGTCCCTTATTCACCGATTTCAAGTCATGAACGGCGCTTATTTCGTTGATTCGGAATTGACATCTCTATAGTGCCATTATATTACAATGCTGGTCATTTAACATTTATCGCAAATCACTAGATATTTTGTTTGGCCATTTAGCAAGATTCTATCACTTAAATAAATACTGAATATACCGCCTAAAACCACCTTATTTCGCGCAGATTCACTACTGGAAAAATCGCACGTGTTTTTCGTCTCGGTGTCAATTTGTCATTGCACAGTACCGGAAGTATTACGTTGACGAATTGACCGGAAAAGAAACAATGCAGGTCGGTTGTTTGACACTCATTTCAGTCCACGGAAACAGACGTTCCAATAACCTAAACAGTTTTAATCGGATGCTTTACTTCAAGAAATATCATACATTAATTAGGAAAGTGATCCGCGACTCCCCGTGATTCGGAACTCCCCCAAACACTGTACAACATTGGTTATTGATGGGAAGTATACTGCAACAACAACATCAAAAAGTATTGCACGTAATTGCAATTGCACAGAGAATAATGTCGACGAGAAAAGGTCAGCAAAATTATACAATCGTATTGTCAGTTTTGTGAAGTAGATTCTATCTTGTTTTTGGTAGTTTTGATGCCGAAATCCGACATTGCCGTTTAGTATGAAAATCGGTGAAAATATCCCAATTGGGATATATTTCAATATCCAAACTTTGATTTAATATCTTAGGTGGGATATATACCCAATCTTAATAAATTAATATCCTATCAATGCTCCCCAATCGTATATGTCGCTATGTAGGATCTTACTGATTTCAATTAAATTTTGTGTTCGGAGCGCCCAGCTCATGAATATTTAATAGTCTTATGACATCACGACCGCATTTTAACTACTTTACTTGAGTCGGGCAGGGGGGATAGGTTCATGGACTCTGCGTTAACTCAAGGTTACGTCAAGGACGAGTCCATAATTCTACCCCGCATTATGGAGCCAACCTGGCGGGTGGGCTGCAACATCAGAAGATTCCCCCACAGCTTGGCGTGTGCTTCGGCTGAGCCAACCAGAAAGCACTTGTCATTACGTTCCCTTCAAAGCACTATGAAAACCTCTCGGGATCGGTCAACACGCGCCTTACTGCAAGCCGGTTAGATCCTAACAGCGACATATCCAAATGGGGAAGCAGTTAGGATTTAATTTTAATTAGATTGGATATATACCCCACTTAGTGCTTTGCTCTGACCTGTTGAAGTTGACAAAATAATTTTCCGTTTGGGCCAGGCAGTGGAGGTAAATTTATTTTTTGATGTTAATAATGGTTTTCTGTGTCTGTGATTGAAATTTTTAGTAACGTAAGGGTATTTTTTCTGTGTGCAATTGCTGAATGGATTTTAAAATAATTATTCGATGTACCGGTAGGCATACGTGTAATCTTGAAGAAGACCTATAGACTACTTATATTATTTTCTGGTTGTCAATTGCCACACAAATAAATTATGAATATGAATCAGATTCAGTGACTTCATTCTTGTACATGTCTACAATAACAATGTCATTGAGCTTTGACTGCAGGTTGCTGTGTGCATGAATACATAAACCATGAATGAAAGCCGATCTGCTTCCTGGGCAACAATGTTCACTATGATGCGGACACCGACCTCGGCAATATTGTAGGGTTACTACCAAAATGTTATCTTGTTTAGTTCAGATAATATACAATTTTTAATCTTCGGTGTTGTGTTCTTTATCGGGGAAAGGTAATTCCATTGGGTTGTCAAACAATTGTGATAACAGTTGAACGCCTCAACAAAATTGTTTCCATCGTCCACTGGTACCACATATGCAACTCTCATTTGCCTAGACTTTCTTTACAGTATTGATGAAGTCTCTTCAATAATTAGAGCTAAGCTTCACAAATTCACATCACGTATGCAACGAGAGACACATCAGAAATATATTGAACAGGACCAATTCCTTCCCTGTTTTTTAGCAGCCTTGGATGCTTTCATTTATTTTGGGGGGTGTTCTTTGTCTCGCGATGTAGAGGGGTCTCGAGGCCAGATGTTGATTTTTGCTGAAAAGTTCATCACTTCACAGGTGTTATTCCATACATATTACCACTATTGTGTTAAATATATAAAAATTCATGCGCTTTTTGTAAAAATAAATACCAATAAAATTAATACCTTTTTTCTTAAAAAAATAAAAAAATAAAAAAAATAACATTGACCAAAAAAAAATCAATACGGGTGGGATTCGATCTCACGACCTACCGCTCAGCAATCCAACATCTTACCACACAGCTATATCGCGTTCTCATATGTTCAATCGTGTTATATTTCCTAGTCTTGCTTATAATTGTATTTCATTTCTTTTGAATAATTGTGCTAATCCTACGATAAATCATATGATGCTAAACCCACGATAAAACATATGATGCTAAACCCACGATAAAACAGGCCAACCCAACGATAAAATATGACCCAGCACTGTGGTACGTACCATCGACGTTCATAGTAGAGGGCAGCAACTCTTGCGGTCAAATTGCGATTCGTGTGTTTTTGTTGACAATGATGTTGATCATTATATAAATGACCACATCCTAACACTATCAGGGTTTTTTTTACAGCAAATTAAAAATGTTTACAATGTTCCCTAAAAGTACACTATCAGGGTTTTTTTTACATCAAATTAAAAATGTTAACAATGTTCCCTAAAAGTCTGTTCAACTGGTCATCGAATACAATTTTTAAATATAGCCGCGAGCGGCAATGTAGGGGCCAAGATTTCCATTATATATACTACACATTTTCCGGAAAGTTTAATTTGTCAAGATTGCGAGCGCCTTAGGTCGAGTGTGAACTTTCATCCTTATGCGCTGTTATCCAAACAATTGCTAAAAGATAAACTATTGAAAGTCTATGGTTTTCTGTATGAGTCCGCTGTATCTGGGCACTGAATTTATGTCGCTCAATACTAATTGCGTCCATGTACATCAACATACTTCAAACAGCATGCTAATTGGGGGCGGAAATTGTATGCCTGCCCCTGCAACAACGCGAATGCATTCTTACTGTCAATTCCAAACACACATACATATATATATCCCCTCAATCAAAATTGGTGACCTGTTCCAGAAACTTCAGCCACGAATCGTGTGAAACAAACAACGACAAGATACAGTGGCAGAGATGCCGTTTCAATTACGTATTTTGGCGCGCGATTTTAGTCGACTGGGTATTGTTCCCAAATTGGTAATGAAATGTCTACCTTGTTTGCACCCGCCCATTCGTGCTTCAACTGGGAACATTCCACGTAAACGGCGACATCAAATACTCCCTCGTTTCAGGGACTTTAATCATCGACACCTAAATGACACCTAAATGATATCCCTGCCGAGCAGCTAAATGATATCCCTGCCGAGCAGCTAAGTTCCTACGCTGCAGCCGTGAGAGGAACACTCGCGCGTATTTGAAGACAGACGCGCGCACTTCCGATGAATCAAAATATTCACCTTTTTTGTTTACGAATACCAGGATCGCTGGATCGCTAACCCTCTGTCTACCCTGTATTATGTCAAACTAACGGCTCTCTCGTAACTGTTCAAGTTTTCCACAATTACTGTTCCCGGTACGGAGTCATTGTCAACGAAAGAACACAGCATTGGAAGTAAAGAGCACCAAATTAGAAGTTCGTAACTATTGCGGTTCCAGAGAAGAAGATCTTAGAGTGCTTTAGGGAAAATCCAAGATGGCCGCCGAACATTTCGACCAATCGGCTTCTTCTTTGGATATGCATTAGATCTAATAGGCTCAACCACCACGAATCCGCCATATTCTGCATTGGCGAGTCCCATAACATACATATAGTCACTTCCGCTATCGAAATCCGTTGCTTGAAAATCGGATAATTGACCAATTTGGGTGAACTTCGATTGAGAATAGCGGGAAAACTATTGAAGCTAGGTAAAAACGGTTGACATATTTCCGAAAGAGCTGCTCCTGGACAATATAATGTAACAAACTGCAAGGTTGTACCACCCATAGTTCCAGAGTTATAGCCGGTACAAGATGAGTCCAATTTTTGACAAAATTCAAGATGGCGGCCAAACCACGTGACCTAGGAGCATGATTTTTACATATTCGTGATCGCCATACTACAATGCATATATGTAGTCACTTTCTCCTTCCAAATCCGTCATTTGAAAATCCGACAATTTTGATTGGTCAATGGCGGCCATCTTGTTTTACGGAACAAATTTTGAAATGCAAATCTGAGAGCCCCAGATCCATTGAGCATGTGTACCAAGTTTCGAGTCAATCGACCCAGTGGTTCCAGAGAAGAAGATCTTTGAAATCATACTTTTTTGGAAGGTAAATCCAAGATGGCCGCCGAAGCTTTTGGCCAATCAGCTTAATTGGGGGATATGCAGTAGTTCCAATATGGGCCAATCACCATGTGAAGTTTCAGCGATATCGGCGTATCGGTGTTGACTGTACGAGTGACGTAAAATCTGGTGGAAGAAGAATAAGAATAATAATAATAATAATAATAATAATACCAATAACAAAAGGTGACCAGCCATACTGGCTTGGCCCCCTAATTATCATTTTAACAGGTTTAGACCGATTTTCGCCCAGTTTTATTGAAATACGATATTAAAATAAATATTGGACCACAGATCCAGACAGGCGTTTGGTAGAGTCAAGCCTGCATACCTTAGAACATTAATTTGCCAGAATTTGGCGTAAATAGTGTTTAGCTTTGAATGGAATTCACTTTCCGTTGCCTAAACAAGCACAAATGACCAAAGCCGCTGTATGTACTCTGCCACTTGCTGCAACCCATCAACCAATCAGAGCCCAAGAAAAATCGAACGGATGTGGAGAACAGCTGTTCGCTGTGTCACAATACGTACACCAAACGTTTAGAGCGGGCACACCACTGAATAATCTCTGTCAAACTACAGGTGTGTGTGTTTCTTTGTGTAGACGATCGATGTTTTTTCAATAGATTCTTTCACGGTACAAACTCAGCCTTTTCAAATTATCTCGATGCTTGGGACGGCATTCACTTACGTCAAAATTCGAAACCTAGCGATGTCAACCGCATCTTTTTGGTCTCAGCAGCACCAAATTCGATGATCATGTGAATGTTACCGAAGAAATATAAAACATCGATCCGCCAAACAAAGAACAAATTATGTACACTGTAAAAACCCTTGACAATAAAGTAAAGCTCTCTCTCCCTCTCCCCATTTTTAGAATTGAAACGTCCCCGGGTATAAAACCCTACCCTTTTTAATTATGCAGGAGTCAAACGAAATCCCCACCCCCCCAACCTCGGGCAAGGGTCGGGTTTAGTGTAGCTAAATAATATATAGCCCTCAAGAGTATGAGGCCTCATACTCTTGAGGGCTATATATTATTTAGCTAGTTTAGTGGAGCATTACCTGGGGATTCACAACATGTTTACGCCCCAGGGAGTGGGGCTTTCACACGTTTTCAGTCCTGTTTATGTTCGTATTGAGTTAATATTTCTTTTACATGTACCTAGGAATGGGACATAAATTGTATTTGGTTGAAGTTTAGGTGGGGATTCACTTCAATGTTTTGCCCCAGAGGGTAGGGCATTGAAGCATTTTAACAACTCTCATTTGCTAAGTCCCCACTAAACCCCGAGGTTGGGGGGGTGGGGGTTTCGCTTGACTCCTGCATTACTCGACTCGGTGGTCAATTACCCGGCTCAATGCCACGGCTAGGAAATACCGGGATGACATTATTATTACACGCTTACACTCTTTATTATTACATGCTTACGCGAGACTCCTTTAATATTATAATAGTGGATAGCATAACACTCCCTGTAGAATGTAAACATTTATACGGTTATACGGTATACATACACCCCTTTATTATCACATGGCTACTCAGTATACATCCTTTAGAATTATCGTCTTGGTATATAACACTGCTCACAGAATGTAAACAATGCAAGATGGCAATTTTCCAAATTGGGTCTCACAACGTTCCTCCTATGTTAGCCCAAGATGGCCGTCGCTACGTTTGGCCTACGTTGGCCTAGGTCATTCCGTGCGTTGGCATGACATCGATGAAGCGCGTCTGTGATTGGTGGATGGAACAAACGTTGCTAGGACGTCGGTGACTTTGGTCGATCGTCGGGGCCGAGTGGTATAAATAAGCTCGGTTTTCGAGATCTGTATTCATTTTTCTGAAAGTTCAGGCGAAGCCCTCTTACGCAGCATTACGAATAATCTACACGACACATAGTATACGGCCACCAGTGGTGATTTGTGAAGTGAATATTGTGATTGACTTATCCACGAAGACAACACACATTCCCCGAACATTGAACAATACTACCTCGACAGTCAAGCTCGGCAATTTCCGGACAGTGAATAACAACTCGGAAGTTCCCCGAAGCTGACAAATACCTCGGAAGCTGACAAATATCTCACCAACTACATCGAAAATCCTCGAACGTTGGATAATACCCTGGCAATTAATCAGTGAACAATAGCCCGGCAATTTCCGCACAGTGAACAATACCTCGGAAGTTCTCGGAAGCTGACAGATACCTCGGAAGCTGACAAATATCTCACCAACAGTACATCGAAAATCCTTGGGCGTTGGATAATACCCTAGCAATCAGTGAACAATACTCCGGCAACCAGTGAATATTACCTCGGCGATTCCCGGATACTGGATGATACTCCAGAAGATCTCGGTAATTCTCGGACAGTGACCTCGGAAATTCCCGGAACGTCAATATGCTTCACGATGTTTGACTGCCTGAGCTGTTCCACATCATTTACGAACCTGGATCATTTACGACGCCACGTGTCATCCATTCACAACAACAGAGAGTATGCCTGTACGAGCTGTGGGATCTACGTCGTTACGAACTGTCAGTGCATGGGGCACCCAATCATCCATGCGAGGAGTGTGGTCGGCTTTTCAAACTGCCCAGTCAAGTAAGACATCACCAGATCATCCATGGACACACACAGCCCTATCCTCCTCCTAAGCCGGTAGGTATCCCTTCTGATGTTGTTCCAGATACCCCTGCAGTGAATGACACCTACTGGCACCATTGGTCCGGCACCATCCATGGAGGAACACATCCCTATCCGCCCTCTGATCCGGCACCCGGCGTATCCATTGTTGACGACCGTTTCATCGAGGATCCGGTAGATATCCCGTCTGATGTAGTGCCGGATTACAATGGAGTGACCGGCACCATTGATCTCATATACGGCAATGTTTTCAACGTCACGGGGCGCTTCACGACCGCTATAATTTGCGGTTGATCGACCTAGGTCAGCTCTCCAACTATGTGTAAGCCATTTTCTCAGACCAAACTATAACTTTCAAGTTAAATCTGGCGTTTGTCTATGTGCTGCGGAATAAGGAAACAAAACTTTTACCCCAGCAGTAACATCCGGGTATTTGAGCAGCCGTTCACCATCATTGATCGTACGTCACTAGAAACGGTGCTGGCTAAGGTGGACTAGTTGGATCCCTTGGAATGGGCGCAACGTCAACGCCCCAACACCCAATGCATGGTGGGGCAGGTCACCAATGTTACGTTTTTTGTCACCAAATTGACCGACCATCCCATCAGTGCCGTCATCCATCTCCCGGATTGGCTCAAACACAGAGAAGGCAAGCATGCGTTAGTGAATGGAAGCAGTGGTCCTTATACCGACAGGAAATATTTATTTCGTTGTCTGGTCATTCATCTGGACAAGCTTCCACCCATCAATTGTGATCTTATGGCCAACCAATATTGGCAGATGTACTTAAAAGATCAGGAGATGGAAGCCCAGTACTTCCGGGGTGTGCCGTTAAGTAAACTCTTCAAAGTCAATATCTACGTGTACAATTTCAGCGGTAACGTCGGCGATGATGGTCGTCGCTTCACGGCTCACCTGATCCATCGATCTCCAGAGAAGTATGACACCACCCTCAGATTCCATCTCTACCAATAAGGAACATTCGAGCATTTCTCTGATACCACGAACATGAACATGAACAGGTATGTCCAATCCTACAGTTGCCAGCAATGCCATCGCGTGTTCAAAAAGTCCAACCACTTACACTGTCACGAGGAGATTTGTGATAATACCGTGAAAGGAAAGTACCCGGGTGGTGTGTTCCACAATACGCCCACCATTTTTGAGGATCTGGCGGATGAAGGGATCGATGTCCCCCCTGTCCAACGTTATTTCCCATATCGGACCGTGTATGACTTTGAATCAATCCTTGAACTCATGGAAGCGGCGACCGCTAAAATGCAATGGACGCGACGTCATATCCCACTGAGTGTGAGCATCCATACGAACGTTCCCGGCTACGACGCGGCGCCCATCTGTTTGGTCTCTACTGAAGATCCCCATGACCTGATTACCCGGATGATGACCTACTTGGAGACCCTTAGTCAGGCCAGTGTCGCGCACTTGATGGTAACCCTCCAACCGATCCTGGATGAATTGGATGCACGTATTCCGACATCGGTCGACACAGACACCGTGGACGAAGATGATATTCCTGACAAACCTCCGAAGCCGTACGCCCAGAAACTCAAGCTGCGTTTACTGAAACAGTTGAGTCAATTGCCTGTGACCGGATTTAAATCGGGACGTTACGATCTCAATCTCATCAAGGTCTTTCTGTACCCCTACCTCGCCAGAGCTGGTAATGTGAAATTCGTCATGAACAAGACCAGCGACCACGTGGCCCTCTCCCCCACTACGCCACGGTTCTTAGATGTTCAAAATTACCTGGCATCCAACTACAGTTACGATCAGTGGGTCAAAGCTTACGACTGTACACCAACCAAAGGCCATTTTCCATATAGCTACATGACCAGACGCGACCATCTGGACGAGACGCAACTCCCACCCCGAGCCGCCGTCTATGATGCCATGAAAGACGAATCGTTGCCCGAGACGACTTACACCGAACTCCAGCAAGTATGGATCCGTGAAGGCATGCGGACTGTCCGGGATTTTCTGGTGTGGTACAACAATTTGGATGTTGTGCCTTTCCTTGAAGCGGCCTAGAGGATGTTCCTATTCTATCAGAATATGGAAGTGGATATGTTTAAGGAGAGTGTCAGCCTACCTGGACTCACACTGAAATATCTCTTCCAGGATTTAACCACCTTCTTCGCCCTCATTGACCAAAAGAATGCCGGCATGCACACGTGCCTCAAACAGAACATTGTGGGTGGTCCGAGTCTGATCTTTCACCGGTACCATGAACAAGGGCTGACCCATATCCGAGGAGAAAAACTGTGCGATAATATCATCGGATTCGACGCATACGCCCTGTACGTCTCATGTATGGCCAAACCGATGCCGGCGGGGCATTACACCCGGTGGCTCCCCGAAGATGATCATTTCAAGGCACAGCGGTCCCGAACACGTCTGGCATAATACTGGCTCAATTGAGTCGGGCACTCCCTCGGTATCACCATCCGCCATCAAGCCAACAGCACCAAGAAGCGAGGCGCGAGTGTGACCTCAGGATCGACGCCCACGAGACGAGGTACAGCAGTACCGAGACTACATCATGGGTTTGGGGTACGATTACCATGAGGTGTGGGAGGGCGAGTTTCACGCTAGGAAAGACCCGGGTTTGCGACAGTTCATCACCAGCACCCCACAAGCGACCATTGGATCACCACTGAATCCGGACTACTCCCCAACTTCTCGATGCCGTCCGTACGAACCAGCTCTTTGGATTCGTGGAATGCGACATCCATTACAACGCATATAAGGGAAGTGGGAAGAGGTGCCGACATACTGACAGAGCCACATGACTTCACAGTACAGTCTTCTGGTTAACCTATTCAAAAGCACATACCAAGAATCTAACGATTCGTGATGTGTGTTGTATCTCAGGTTCGCTTTTATTGTACCTGTTCATGTGGCAACTTGGATGACATTACCACACGGCCCCTAGCACCGGCATAAGCGGTGCCTCATGGTACTCATATGAACAGTCACAATCAAAGCGTGACTGAGATACATCATTCTTTAGATGACGACTTTACAACGAATATTATGGATTAAGAATACTGATCAGCGATACGGATTTGATATTTTTGGAACATCATGATGTCTTGCCGGCATCATTGAAAACTGTTGACCGCTTCTCTCTTGCAGGAAACAAGCCTATGTTTTGTATACTATGATTGTCTTTTTGAATTTGGTGCTAATACTGTTATATGGAAAATGGAATAGATCTTTGGGTTATGGACGCGGATATTCTCTAATGGACGACGGCTGGATTATGAATGACGGACTAGACGCTTGTAATTAGATACAAATCTAGAGAGCTATGATGGAAATGCTCTAACAACTCGTATATTGGTAATTTGTGAGCTGTGTCGCTGTGACAACTCGTACACTGGGGATTGGTGAGCTGTATCGTCGTCAGATGAAAATGACGGCATTTAACACAAAAGACTGGTCTGTAAGGCCCGATGTCGACCCAGCATCAACTTCCCACAATGCCAACATATATCAAAGACCATGTCCCGGAGCACCTGAAAGACACGTTTGCAGAATGTCCATCCATTTTCAAAAACACCGAGGCGAGTCGAGATGACATCGGGAACCACATGCGCGCATACGCTGAAGCCCACAACTACCGGACACGTCCGAGGCGTATGTTGATCAGCAGCATGTTTGGGAGAAGATCCTGCTGGGTACTCCTTTACTACGTTGGTATATGAGCCACGGCTTGGAAATCACCCGTGTCTATCAAGTGATAGAATTCACCCCCGAGGCCTATTTCAAGGATTTTACGGAGGCCGTCACCACCGCCCGTCGCCAAGGAGATACCGATCCCAGTAATCCATAATCGGAGAATCCACGAAACTGGTAGGCAATGCATCGTATGGAAAAACCGTGACCAATCAGAACCGCCACGTGAACGTCCATATCTGTGATGAAAAACAAGCCCGACGGCGCATCAACTCGCCTATGTTTCGTTAGATGGATCCTATTAATGACACCATCTACGAAATCACTTCCGTCAAAGCAGATCACAGCAGATCGGGTACATGGTGTATCAATATGCTAAGTTGCAGATGCTGGAATTCCTATATCATTTCATGGGTGTGTTCTTCGACTCTGCGGACTGGCAACTTCTGGAAATGGGCACTGATTCTGCGTACATGGCCGTCTCTAATAAAGAATGGGAATCCTTGGTTAAACCCGAAATGCGAGAACGCTATGAAGCCGAACGAGATAGATGACTGCCGAGAAAAGACCACTACAATTATGACAAAAGGAAGCCAGGCCTCTTCAAACTCGAGTGGGCGGGTGAGGCCATGCCGGCCCTCTGCTCAAAAACCTACTATTGTTACGGCGTAGACAACGGCAACAAGTTCAGTTGCAAGGAGGTGAGTCGACGCGACCCCAACATTATCAAATCCCTGTACCTCGAGGTGTCCCAGGGTAAAACCAGTGCCAGTGGGACAAAAAAGGATCCGTATCGTCGAGAACCTGATGCGCTCGTAAATCCAGCGACGGGACGCCTTGACGTACTTCTATCCCAAGCGCAAGGTCCTGGACGATGGTGTGACCACCACATATTTGGACATTTGAACACCGCTCATGGACTGTTATTCATACGCATCATCGTCACTTAGAATGTATTCTTAAAATGTGACCATGATAACGTCGCAATGCTCCTTGTTGCAAATATGTTATTTCAGTGTACAGCATGTTATTGTATTAATTCCTACTTGTATTCTTGGGTTAATAAAACCCTTTCGTTTGTTCCATCCCGCATTGTCGTTCTCCGTTCCCATGTGCTCGAGTGTGTCCCGGCAGAATGAAGGGGCTGCCAATTGAGATGTTTTAGCCTCTCGTTCGTAAGACAATAGCGTTTCGATGTAGGCTCGATTAGGGTACATGTTGGTCGAGTCACTGATGAGTTTGTCGCTGAGAAAAATATCCAGAGTGCAGCCAGAGTTTCATCGGGCCCACCGTTGCACGGTCGACGATTCTGGAGCCATCGTTAGCTTATATGTGTTGTAATTTTTACTTGTATGTGACGAGATTCTGATGGTGAACGTTTCGTCCCCGAGACTCTCCCCCTGTACAGACCTTTTGGTCTTTGATATATGTTGGCATTGTGGGAAGTTGATGCTGGGTCGATATCGGGCCTTACAGACTAATCTTTGGTGTTAAATGTCGTCATTTTCATCTGACGACGATACAGCTCACCAATTCCCAGTGTACGAGTTGTCACAGCGATACAGCTCACCAATTACCAATATACGAGTTGTCAGAGCATTTCCATCATAGCTCACTAGATTTGTATGTAATACCGCTTATGCCGGTGCCAGGGGCCGTGTGGTCATGTCATCCAAGTTGCCACATGAACAGGTACAATAAAATCGTGCCCGAGATAAAACACATTTCAGGAATCGTTAGATTCTTGGTATGTGCTTTAGAATAGGTTAACCAGAAGAATATACTGTGAAGTCATGTGGCTCTGTCAGTATGTCGGCACCTCTTCTCACTTTGCTTATATGTGTTGTAATCCCCATTGACGATATTGGCTTTCACATACAAGTCCGTATCCGCATTGCTGATGGTGAACTCGATGGGTCCTGTTTCATTGATGCTGGAGAGCGGGAGATGCTCCACCCATAAGCCTTGTTCGGCACTGGTCTGTGTGGGCGGGACGGTCCACAAATCAAACTTACTGTTAGTAGAAGTGCAGGACTCGGCGTGGATGAAGGACATGTTTAAGCAAAGATATCCTGGTTTTCGATGTGCGTCGTCGCTGGGTCGGTCGTTGACTGGTGAGCGGTCTCGGACTGGTGCGCGGTTTCTATTCCCTACGGTGCGCTGTGCTTGAATGAAATGAATGAATGAAATTTTATTCACCAATTAAAGTAAGAATATAATAAGTACATATCTTCATTGAAGGTTTCATTATAGCGGGAATAAAGCCCAATGGGCTTGTTCTATCCCATGAGAAATAGCTCTGGTCACAGTGCTAAACGACAACTGGTGACAGTGGAATATTCAATAGGCAATGGAATAATCAAAAAAGGCAAATTAGTGAAAATAGATTAATTTTCAAGTAAAAAAGCTTTGAGATTTGATTTAAATAATGAGGATTTTATGTTTTTAAGTCTTGAGGGGAGCTTGTTCCATTCCTGAGGTCCCGTGACTCTGACTGTATAATAGGAAAAATTAGATACATACAAGGGTCTGTATAAGTTCACCTCGCGATTTCTTGTTGGATAATGATGGACTTCAGACAACTTTGTAAAGTGATCATGAAACTGAGCAGGAACAAACTCAAAATGATATAGGAACTTATGAACCAGATTTAAGCAACTATATAAGTTCAAGCCTATAACTGGCAGGATTTTTAGATCTGCAAATAGGGGTTGAGTATGGTCGCGTTTATTCGAGAAGGTAATGATACGGACAACACGCTTTTGAAGCAATATTAAAGGATTCAGGTGAGTGGTATAAGTGTTCCCCCAGAGGATGTTGCAATACGATAGATACGGAAAGATCATGGAGTAGTACAGAATAAGGAGTGTTTTCTTGTTTACGGAGTTTTTTATGTGGTTAATGATTCCTGTATTTCTGGCTACTTTTTTACAAATATAGTCGATATGGTTTGTCCAATTTAACTTGCTATTAAAAACTACACCGAGGAACTTGAAACAATCGACGGCTTCAATCTGTTCACCGGCTATAACTAATTGTGGCGGCTGCTGCAGACGTTGTTTGTTAGGCTTGATAATCATGAGTTTGGTTTTTTTGATGTTCAAAGATAGTCGGTTTGCCGAAAACCATATGTGGAGTTTATCTAGTTCTTGTGACATCATTGTGATGGCATGGTCAAGATTTACAGAGGAATATACAACACTTGTGTCATCGGCAAAGAGGATGATGCGAAGGAGGTCTGTAGCATTATTTATGTCATTAATGTAAATCAGAAAGAGGAGGGGGCCAAGAATCGAACCTTGTGGTACTCCACATGTGATATTCATGGTAGATGAAAGTATATTATTGTAGGAAACACGCTGTACTCTATTAGATAGATAACTCCTGAGCCAATTATTGGCCGTGTCCCGAAAACTATAATGGTGTAGCTTAGAGAGGAGAATATCATGGTTGACCGTATCAAAGGCTTTTGATAGATCCAGAAAGGTTATGGCACTAAATTGTTTCGCGTCCTTTGCTGCAACCAATTTATCATACAAAGAAATTGCCACATGAGCAGTTGAGTGTTTTGATCTACATCCGTACTGATTATCTGAAATTACATTGTTCGCTTCAAGAAATTTGGTCATCAAATTTACTGCAAGCTTTTCTAGTATTTTACTGAGAGCCGGTAAGACGGATATTGGCCTATAGTTTGAAAAGAGGGCTTGTTCACCAGATTTGAAAATGGGTGTAACCTTAGCAGATTTAAATGCATCTGGAACAATACCAAAACGAAAAGACAGGTTCATAAGATGAGCAAGGGGAACAGAAATAGAAGTTGCCACAAGTTTGACAAAAGACATAGGAAGACCATCCAGGCCGGGCGATGCAGACTTCAAATTCAAAATGAGACTGCAGATATCAGCAGGAGTTGTAGAGATAAATCCAAAGTTTTCGACAATAGAAGGGCCAAGAAATTCACTGTAAGCTGGTTGAACTTGAGGAATGTTGGAATCTAAGGTTCAGGCAACAGTACTGAAATATTGGTTGAATTTATCAGCAATGGTCATAGCATCCGAAGTTTCATTCCCATCGATAATAAAAGATCGAGATATTGATTTGTCTTTTTTACGATTCATGAGTTGATTGAGGGTTTTCCATGTTCCTTTGATATCTTGATTACACTCATTAAATTTCTGTTCGAAATAAACTTTTTTGGCATAACGTATAAATTTGTTCAATTTATTCCTATAGTTTCTGTACAGTTTATGAGAATTTTTGTCCCTGTTTACAAGGTATTCGCGATAAAGTCTATTTTTTTCATGAATAGAAGTAAGAATGCCATACGATATCCAAGGTCTAATGATGCGATGAGACGACGGTTCAAACGTAGCTATAGGAAAGCATTCGTTATATGCGGAATCAAAATTTGTCAGGAAGTTATCCAGAGCTACGTTAACATCTCTTTCCTCGTGTAAAACATTATCCCATGTGACATTCTTCATCCTATGAATAAAGAGATCCTTTAATTCAGGAGTAACTCGACGGTAGGATACTGTTGACTTATCTGGTGTTACGTTGCTTGACGAATGCAGTATATGAAATATAGGGAAATGGTCAGAAATGTCCGTTAGGAATATCCCCGACAGGAGGTTATCCTCGTGAAAATTAATGAATATGTTGTCAATTAATGTTGCCGAATGTGATTTCACTCTGGTGGGTTTAGTTATTTTAGGAGAAAAATAGTTCGATTTTAGAATATCAAGGAAGTTTTTCGATGGGGCATGGATATCTGTCTTGAAAAGGTCAACATTAAAATCTCCCATTAAAATGCATTTATTTCTTTCAATATCAGATGATCTTAATATTTCCAATAAATGAGTATTAAAACTGTTTACATTTTTGCCAGGAGGTCTATATACAATACCAACTTAGAGATATAATCTCTCTTTTCATGTTTATTGTTTTGAATTATCCCTTTTAATCTCTCTTTTCATGTTTATTGTGACCAACTGTTTCTATTAATGTCAGCATGTTATCAAGTCACTGCTTGCTTAAGCCAGGCACGTCGTCTAGCGACCGTTGTGCCCTGTATTTGTATATATACCAGTCTGTCATTTGAAAACGGTATTCCTTGAAAAGAACATTACGTTCGAAACTGCAGTCGGAATATAATGATGTAGAAAGTTGAGAAGGGTTTTTCGTTATTTTTCTTATATTATTGCTCCACGCCAGCAAACTTCTTTTTTTACCTTTACAATACCAACTATATATTTGGTTTTGTTAAAATCTATTTCGAGGAAGAGAGATTCAAATTCACCATCGTCATCACAGTATGACATATCCTCACGTACTTGGCACGATTCAATGGTGTCTTTGATATAGAGTATTAGACCGCCGCCCTTTCGTTTACTTCTCGATGATGGGAATGGTTTGTATCCGGGAATATCGAATAATTTTTCTGTTGCGGGGTCCAACCAGCTTTCAGAGAATCCTAAGACAGAGAAATTGAATTGTAAGTTATATATAAAACCAGTGATTTCAGAGAAGTGCTTACGCAGACTTCTCGCATTTAGGTGTAAGAAGGATATTGATTCGCTATTATGTGGGATATTAAATAATTTGGGTTCTTCTAAAAAAGAGTTTTCGGTATAATAGTTAGATTGGTGAACATCAATGTTTTGCCAGTGTGAGATTTCGTATTCGTTGTCATCTGTAAAAGATTTGCAATGATCAATATCACTTAATTCTATAGGATTAAAACATTTGTTATTGAAGAAACTTAGATCAATTTCACCATGTGAGTTAATCCCTTGTATGGTGGTATTTGGAATTTCGACTTCGTTAAAGAAAGGAAATAAGGATGAAGGGTCAGGGAATGGAACGTCCTCATTAATTTGGTCGTAATAATTCATTAATGCATTTGCAGTTGGATTTCATATAATCTATTTTCACAGCACACGGAATGGTAATGAAATTTGCCCAGAGGTCATAAATTAACATATTTACACAAAAATGATCAGAATTACAATAATGTTGACTATGAAAAAAACTAACCACAATAGTCAGATGCTGATTGTCTTTGCATATACATCTGTATACAATTAAAAACAGCAAAAAAAGAAAGTGTGTGTGGCTTATCGCCACAATAATGTTTAGTCGAGTGGCGAAACCCCTGTCCAGGGCAAATTGAGACAGTTTCCGGTCAGCTTTTACAAGTAACACATGATGGGTACCAATAGATATAGTGAAGTAAATGGGTAAATAGAGGCTTATGTTAGTTTTAAAATGCGTCCAAAATGAAATATATAATATTGAAATGATATAGGCATATCTTACATATATCTTATAAACAACAATATTATAATATACATATATACACACACATATACACGTACATGTATACACATATATACGAAGATACATGTGCATATAAACACATATAAATAATAATAATAAACTTTATATTTATATTGGGTTTCAAAATATATTATTTATACATTATCTAATGAGTTTCGATTAAATTAACAAAAAATATATTCATACATTATCTAAATATAAATCTGATTCAACATGCAGATAAATAAGTATTTATTACGCGTTCACCTTTGTGTGTACTGGAGAGGTAAACATGCTTAGCACAAGATGTACGGGTAATCCAAGATTCGTGTCGCATGGACGAACAGTACGATCCAGTCTTACCAGTAATATCAGCGTAGGCTGCGATTTGGAATGATCGTTTCAATAATAGACGGATCATGCTCTTCGTGTAATCTGACATGAACATACAGTATTACATGGTTCGATATGTAATACGGGTCATGTCATGCTTGGGAGACCAAGACTCCTCCTGCTTCTTTGACTCGGCGTTTCAGTGCATCTCGGACGGGGACACCGCTGAACACATCTCCCAAGGCTTGCACCCCACTTCGGAGAGCTTGTTTACCGACCGCTTTCCCCCCTCGCGTCACCAGTGGCAGGAACGTTTTGACGATGCTCCCGAGTATGTTCCCCAGCCCATCACCTCGTTGGATGCGTGTACCTGCAAAGACGGGAAGGCCATCTCCGGCCTGTTGGGTATAAGAGTCCATATAGCTGTGTGCATCGCACTCGTAAGGCACCTTCATTATACAAAGTTGGGAGACCATACAAGCCAGCCTGAAGATCCAGCATGGTCTTTCCCTGGAGCCGACCGGGCCCAACCTAGTTATCCGTTTCCAGTGCACACAGCTTCTTCAAAGTCTTGCTGAAACGTACGGCCACATTGCTCGGGAGGGTGATCAAGAACTTATGGTTCCACTCGTGGTACTCCATGTGCAGGTAATCCGCAAACGGGAAGACGCTTCAACCTCCATAGGTTTTGCCCTTGATGCTGAATATTTTGGGTGTAGGGTACTGGCCTTCGGGAAGAGTGAAGTTATAGGTGTTGCTTTCGTACACGACTTCATACCACACCGTATCCTATTGCATGTTGTACCACGTGTACGGGTACTGGATATCCACTAGACCAGACTCCCAACGTCCGGGAAGATGTAAGGGATGTGGGAGCTGCGTGACATAGTGGGCCAAGCTGTTGGTGGGAAACACCGCCGCCGAGCTATTCCTGGGTAGTGTGAGCTAAAACATGACGACTGAGCGTTCCTGCTGCCGCTGTTGGTTTTAATAGTGTACCTCGCCCTTGGGGGTTTGTTCCCGGCGTCGTGATCGTCGTGGCGACTTGCTACGTTTCACGGCGCTGGAGCGGTGGGGTGTCTTGATCAGGGGTGGTCTTGTAAAGGATGTGAAAGATGTCCGTAAGGAGCGTATCCGTTGTGGTGTTTTGGGTGGTGACTCCGGTTCTCACTCGACTTTCCAAGTCCGTGGACCTCGAGTCTGTCGTTGTGAAATACGGGGTGCACGTGTCGGCGATTGCTGTTCTCTGTCACGCTGCATCCAGTCCCAGCGCTGGGGATTCCCCACCAATTCTTGTCGCACATGCATGACTTTCAAGCTTTGGGCAAACACCGCCCATCTTTGAGGATCCGTGTGCTATCTACATTGACGCATCAGGTCATTCACTAAATCCGTCATGTGGGTACCGGGACCACCTGGTTCTGTACCAGTAGTTCGCCATTATTATTCCAGGTCATGTTCGGATTGTCTTTCACTCGCTGTAATACCAGGCCAGCTTGTTTCATGAACAACGCGGGTACACTCTTGATGACTTCGTCTTCGACCCACTGTGGGGCTGTGGGTGGTACACCTGGTAATGGCGGCTGTGGGACAAGTGGTGTTGGCCGTATGGGTTGTGCTGGTTGTGCGACTGACACCGGGCTTATAAACACATATAAATAATAATAATAATAAACTTTATATTTATACTGGGTTTCAAAATATATTATTTATACATTATCTAATGAGTTTCGATTAAATTAACAAAAAATATATTCATACATTATCTAAATATAAATCTGATTCAACATGCAGATAAATAAGTATTTATTACGCGTTCACCTTTGTGTGTACTGGAGAGGTAAACATGCTTAGCACAAGATGTACGGGTAATCCAAGATTCGTGTCGCATGGACGAACAGTACGATCCAGTCTTACCAGTAATATCAACGTAGGCTGCGATTTGGAATGATCGTTTCAATAATAGACGGATCATGCTCTTCGTGTAATCTGACATGAACATACAGTATTACATGGTTCGATATGTAATACGGGTCATGTCATGCTTGGGAGACCAAGACGACTCCTGCTTCTTTGACTCGGCGTTACAGTGCATCTCGGACGGGGACACCGCAGAACACATCTCCCAAGGCTTGCACCCCACTTCGGAGAGCTTGTTTACCGACCGCTTTCCCCCTTCGCGTCACCAGTGGCAGGAACGTTTTGACGATGCTCCCGAGTATGTTCCCCAGCCCATCACCTCGTTGGATGCGTGTACCTGCAAAGACGGGAAGGCCATCTCCGGCCTGTTGGGTATAAGAGTCCATATAGCTGTGTGCATCGCACTCGTAAGGCACCTTCATTATACAAAGTTGGGAGACCATACAAGCCAGCCTGAAGATCCAGCATGGTCTTTCCCTGGAGCCGACCGGGCCCAACCTAGTTATCCGTTTCCAGTGCACACAGCTTCTTCAAAGTCTTGCTGAAACGTACGGCCACATTGCTCGGGAGGGTGATCAAGAACTTATGGTTCCACTCGTGGTACTCCATGTGCAGGTAATCCGCAAACGGGAAGACGCTTCAACCTCCATAGGTTTTGCCCTTGATGCTGAATATTTTGGGTGTAGGGTACTGGCCTTCGGGAAGAGTGAAGTTATAGGTGTTGCTTTCGTACACGACTTCATACCACACCGTATCCTATTGCATGTTGTACCACGTGTACGGGTACTGGATATCCACTAGACCAGACTCCCAACGTCCGGGAAGATGTAAGGGATGTGGGAGCTGCGTGACATAATGGGCCAAGCTGTTGGTGGGAAACACCGCCGCCGAGCTATTCCTGGGTAGTGTGAGCTAAAACATGACGACTGAGCGTTCCTGCTGCCGCTGTTGGTTTTAATAGTGTACCTCGCCCTTGGGGGTTTGTTCCCGGCGTCGTGATCGTCGTGGCGACTTGCTACGTTTCACGGCGCTGGAGCGGTGGGGTGTCTTGATCAGGGGTGGTCTTGTAAAGGATGTGAAAGATGTCCGTAAGGAGCGTATCCGTTGTGGTGTTTTGGGTGGTGACTCCAGTTCTCACTCGACTTCCCAAGTCCGTGGACCTCGAGTCTGTCGTTGTGAAATACGGGGTGCACGTGTCGGCGATTGCTGTTCTCTGTCACGCTGCATCCAGTCCCAGCGCTGGGGATTCCCCACCAATTCTTGTCGCACATGCATGACTTTCAAGCTTTGGGCAAACACCGCCCATCTTTGAGGATCCGTGTGCTATCTACATTGACGCATCAGGTCATTCACTAAATCCGTCATGTGGGTACCGGGACCACCTGGTTCTGTACCAGTAGTTCGCCATTATTATTCCAGGTCATGTTCGGATTGTCTTTCACTCGCTGTAATACCAGGCCAGCTTGTTTCATGAACAACGCGGGTACACTCTTGATGACTTCGTCTTCGATCCACTGTGGGGCTGTGGGTGGTACACCTGGTAATGGCGGCTGTGGGACAAGTGGTGTTGGCCGTATGGATTGTGCTGGTTGTGCGACTGACACCGGGCTTGGATCAGAGGCCTTGTATTGTCCCATGAACGTGATGTACCGTTGAAGCGTCTGATTGTACTGTTGTACTTTCTCACTGTCGCTTAACCTGGGTCGTTGTAGAATCTGTTGCATCTGGTGATCGAGGGTGTTCATCGTCTTCACCGTAGGTGCGACCAGATACGAAGATACCGGTTCGTAGTTGAAGGTAGTCGGGGGTACCTTGCTTCAGGTCGAAGAGCATATAACCGTGTTGAAGGATTGCCGCATCTTCAAAGGCTTCCAATGCAAACTGAGTGCGTCCGGGGTAGATCTGTCTCGCCAGGTGCCGCAGTTGCGTGGTATCTCTCGGGTTTTTAAACACCACCAGGACATTTAAGCTGATGTTCCGATGTTCTTTGTTTTTACTGAACAGATTCTGCACAATGTACATGATGCTGAGCCGCCGATGATGACTGCCCTTGGTGAAGAGCTGAGTGATCCGCGCATCCGTATCCGCCATGAAATCATCAACCACTACCAAAGTATCCGGTTCCAAATCGGCCAGGTTGGGTAGGCCTTCCACGAACGTGATGTGGGGCATTGCTGCCTACGACGCTTGCCATTCTCCGTAACATCACAGGACCTGGGCAATGAGTGGGGTAATCATGTTGTCGGCGTGTTGAACGAGTTTCTGGACAAAGTGTGTCTTGCCGGAGCCCGTCGGCCCCGCAATGAGGTAGGTGATGGGGCGTTGCCACCTGGGATCCAAGGCTGGAGGAGTATCCGCTGTCGTGGTAACTCGCGGTTGTAAATTTGGTACGAGTGAACCGGGGTCGTCGGTGCGTCCAGCTTTGGTACCGTTGTCGACGGGCGTTCACTGCGGGTGGTCGTATACGTAGTGGATGCTGCAATACTTGGTGTAGGGCTCGGGTGGTCGTATACGTAATGGATGCTGCAATACTTGGTGTAGGGCTCAGTGTTGACCTGGATTGTATACCTGGTGTGGTAGTGGTCGCTAGATGAGGTTTGACTGGTGTAGATGAGGTCTGTAGACTTGTTTGACTGGCACTCACGGTTGGCGCCCTAAATGGGACGAGTAGAGTGCTGAGATAGGCTACGTCATAAAACACACCGTGCAAAACACCAAACAGGCCCAGCAGCCCACTTGTACTTTGCGCGTTTTGGGGGACGCTGTGTTCAGAGACGGTTGCACTGTGTTCATAGTCGAGCGTGGAATGAAGGATGACGGCTGTGGGTTCTGGTTTTATAGTCGTTTCATCTGGTTGGCCGCGACCAAGGAACTGAAGGAACTGGGCTGAAGGAAATGCCATTTCACAAAGTGCATCGCCTTGCCTCGGCGTTGCTCTGTTTTCAGGATGCGTTCTCAGTGTAGTAGTCTTGCTTTGTTTTTACACCGAGCTGTAACTCTTGCTCGTAAAACGTCCCTTGCAACGGTTCCCCTTGAAGATCTTCCAGTTCATAGACTCGTGGTTGTCGGGGAATGGAGCGTTCAATGACGAAGTGCTCATCGCTCCAGTTGGGAAGGTAACCTTGTCCATTTACTGATCCGTACAGGGTTCCCGACCTTAAACACCTTCTTCGACCATAGTTGGGATTGCGATGGACTTGGGCCTAGTTGCGGTCGGTAACGGTAATGGGGTCTCTCTGTATACTCCAGTGATAGGCTCGATTGTAACCACATACAAGTTTCGGGAGAACATCGATGTACCGTCGTGTATTCTCAGCCGTAAAGTGCTTGTACATGCGGCCTTGGAATGTCCTGTTGATACTTTCGACGACCGAAGCCATGGTCTCGTTGTAGGTGTGAAAGAAGAAGACCTCAGCCTTCAGAAACTGTTGAAACGGTCTGTTGAGGAATTCGGTTCCTTCGTCGGTTTGCAAATACAAGGGTTTACGCCCGGTCTTGTAGATGCTCTTGAACGCAGTTTTTAAACACCACCAGGCCATTTAAGCTGATGTTCCGATGTTCTTTGTTTTTACTGAACAGATTCTGCACAATGTACATGATGCTGAGCCGCCGATGATGACTGCCCTTGGTGAAGAGCTGAGTGATCCGCGCATCCGTATCCGCCATGAAATCATCAACCACTACCAAAGTATCCGGTTCCAAATCGGCCAGGTTGGGTAGGCCTTCCACGAACGTGATGTGGGGCATTGCTGCCTACGACGCTTGCCATTCTCCGTAACACCACAGGACCCGGGCAATGAGTGGGGTAATCATGTTGTCGGCGTGTTGAACGAGTTTCTGGACAAAGTGTGTCTTGCCGGAGCCCGTCGGCCCCGCAATGAGGTAGGTGAAGGGGCGTTGCCACCTGGGTTCCAAGGCTGGAGGAGTATCCGCTGTCGTGGTAACCCGCGGTTGTAAATTTGGTACGAGTGAACCGGGGTCGTCGGTGTGTCCAGCTTTGGTACCGTTGTCGACGGGCGTTCACTGCGGGTGGTCGTATACGTAGTGGATGCTGCAATACTCGGTGTAGGGCTCAGTGTTGACCTGGATTGTATACCTGGTGTGGTAGTGGTCGCTAGATGAGGTTTGACTGGTGTAGATGAGGTCTGTAGACTTGTTTGACTGGCACTCACGGTTGGCGCCCTAAGTGGGACGAGTAGAGTGCTGAGATAGGCGACGTCATAAAACACACCGTGCAAAACACCAAACAGGCCCAGCAGCCCACTTGTTCTTTGCGCGCTTTGGGGGACGCTGTGTTCAGAGACGGTTGCACTGTGTTCATAGTCGAGCGTGGAATGAAGGATGACGGCTGTGGGTTCTGGTTATATAGTCGTTTCATCTGGTTGGCCGCGACCAAGGAACTGAAGGAACTGGGCTGAAGGAAATGCCATTTCACAAAGTGCATCGCCTTGCTTCGGGGTTGCTCTGTTTTCAGGATGCGTTCTCAGTGTAGTAGTCTTGCTTTGTTTTCACACCGAGCTGTAACTCTTGCTCGTAAAACGTCCCTTGCAACGGTTCCCCTTGAAGATCTTCCAGTTCATAGACTCGTGGTTGTCGGGGAATGGGGCGTTCAATGACGAAGTGCTCATCGCTCCAGTTGGGAAGGTAACTTTCCCGACCTTGCCCATTTACTGATCCGTACAGGGTCCCCGACCTTAAACACCTTCTTCGACCGTAGTTGGGATTGCGATGGACTTGGGCCTAGTTGCGGTCGGTAACGGTAATGGGGTCTCTCTGTATACTCCAGTGATAGGCTCGATTGTAACCACATACAAGTTTCGGGAGAACATCGATGTACCGTCGTGTATTCTCAGCCGTAAAGTGCTTGTACATGCGTCCTTGGAATGTCCTGTTGAAACTTTCGACGACCGAAGCCTTGGTCTCGTTGTAGGTGTGAAAGAAGAAGACCTCAGCCTTCAGAAACTGTTGAAACGGCCTGTTGAGGAATTCGGTTCCTTCGTCGGTTTGCAAATACAAGGATTTGCGTCCGGTCTTGTAGATGCTCTTGAACGCAGCTACGAGATTCGCCCCCGTTTTCGTCCGGATGGGTACCACCCACGCATACTTCAACAGCATATCGATGCGTGTCAAGATATACCGATTCCATTCGTTGTGATTGGCAAAATACAAGCGTCAAGTCCGTCATTCATAATTCAGCCGTCGTCCATTAAAGAATATCCGCGTCCATAATCCAAAGACCTATTCCATCTCCATATAACAGTATTAGCACCAAATTCAAAAAGACAATCATAGTATACACAAACATAGGCTAGTTTCCTGCAAGAGAGAAGCGGTCAACAGTTTTTCAATTATGCCGAGAAGACATCATGATTTTCCAAAAATATAAAATCCGTATCGCTGATCAGTATTCTTAATCCATAATAATCGTTGTAAAGTCGTTATCTAGAGAATGATGTATCTCAGTCACGCTTTGATTGTGACTGTTCATATGAGCACCATGAGGATCTTGAAGTACATGGGTTCATACGGCCCCTAGCCCCGGGTTAAGCGGAATTAGACACAAGTTACGAAACGTAGCGCCATAGATCTTGCACGCTACGTTCGTATTTTCCTATCGGCATGCGATATGTATCGCCAAATTTGAGAAACTTTGAGTGGAGGCGCTTGGTGGAATAGCCCTGTTTTATAAGTTTCTGCAACAATGTTTTGAGACGTTGATTAAAATCATCACATTTAACACAGGATCTAGCAAATGCTACTAAGCGAGATATGTATACGCCATATGCAAGTCCCACTGGAATATTACTGTCCAGAAAGGGATAGTTTACGATGTCGAAATTGTAATCATCTCTTTTGTCATAAAGTCGACGAGAGAGAATGTCCGCTTCATTTTCGTAGAGATATAGATCTAAATATGATGAGCCTGTAGGGCTATCTGTAGTTTCCTCCAAATCCAGTGAAGGTGGATATATATCCTTCACTGCGTCATTTATATAGCGATTATCCACAGCGAGAAGATCGTCTATATAGCGTTTGGTGAATGAGAAGGAACGGGCTTTGAATGGATCGGTTTTTGAAAGCGCCTGCATATAGTCATATTCATAAGAGAACAGATACAGGTCAGCCAACAGGGGTGCACAATTAGTACCCATTGGAATACCTATATGCTGCTGATATATTGTGTTGCCAAATTTCACAGATATTTTAATGAAAAATTCAAGCAACTCTATAAACAAAGAAACATCCCATGAATGATATCTCTTGTATGTAGTAGAGCTAAAGAATGCTTTATGGCTTCCGACATTAATATATCTACGATCAGTTTTCTTGAACACAGATACTATTAATGAACTTAGACGGTCAATGAGGTCCTGATGAGGGACAATGAGGTCCTGGCGCTCATATCGACCGAATCCGCTTGCCATTGGGCATCTTTACCACCAACAATGTTCGGTTCCGTAGAAAATGGCGGCGGGCAGCTCGATGTAAGGTATAGGGGTCTTGCTGTTTGAGCCAATCTCGGACTTCGCGATAGACGAATGCCGTGGGATTTAGAGGCTCGATAGAGGGCCGGCAATGCACTATAGGCTGTTGGACTATCGGAACTGTAGTATAAGTCATCCAACACCTTCTCCCAGCGCTGCATGGTGAAGACTGATAATGGACCCAGAGAGTATCGTGTATTTATAACGAAGTCGATGTTCCTGTCTGATGTTCGGGTTCTACCAACGTCGTATATATATCATAGGTTGACCGAGATTAGCCGGGTTATCTATGACGTCGTCGTCGTCCTCCGACGGTAGACTACGGGTGTTAAGTTTATCCAGGACAACCTTGTAGGTTACGAAGGTAAGTACCGGATAGTCCCTCTCGTCTTCCTCCTTGACATAGTTGATCATTTGCTCATTGGGCTCGACCAGTGCGTCATCAATAGCACGTGCCCAGGCCCACTGGCTGGCTGTCCGCTCATCCGGTGTAAACAGCTGGTCCACAATAGGCACCACTTTCTCCAAGGCCGTCCATGAATGAATATGAATGAATATTTATTCACCAATAAAATAAATTCATGTACATTAATATTATACAGACTAAATATTGGCGGGAATAAAGCCCCATGAGGCTTGTTCTATCCCAGTAGAAATAATTATACAAGGAGTATTTCACATGATACATTTCATGAATAATAAAGTGCTGCTGTGAAACTGGTCAGTGTTCAATCAGGTATGATTTAAGTTTCGATTTGAATAGGGAGGTTGAATTAATTTCTTTGAGCAAGTAGGGTACTTTGTTCCACTCTCGAGGACCAGCAATTTTAACAGTGTGAAGTGATAAGTTAGTCAGGTAAATAGGCCTGTATAAATTGAATTGATGACCTCGAGTATTGTAGTGGTGAATGGAAGATTGTTTGGTAAAATAACAATGGAAATTTTTGGGCAGTTGACTAGGGTGATGAAAGACTTTATGGGCGAGGAGAAGAGATGAGTATGCATTCAATTTACAAAGTTGTAGAATTTTCTTTTCTTTAAATAAAGGCTCTGTATGGTCTAGTTTATTTGATAAAGTAATTATTCGTAGTGCCCTCTTCTGAAGTAGGAACAATGGGTGTAGGTGAGTAGCGTACGTATTTCCCCATAAAATATTACAGTAGGATAAATATGGAAAGATCAACGAATAGTACAGAATATATAGAGTTTTTTTGCTAATTGATGTTTTTATGAAATTTATTATTCCAATATTTCTAGACAACTTTTTGCAGATATAATTTATGTGATCAATCCAATTCAGTTTGTTATTAAAAATAACACCTAAAAATTTGACTTTCTCTACCATTTCAATTTGTGTTCCAGATATTAATAATGGCAAGGTATCTTCGCGGTTGTTCTTATTTGTAATAGGTTTTATTAACATGTATTTTGTTTTCTGAATATTCAGCGATAAACGGTTACAACAGAACCATCTGTAGAGTTTTTCTAGTTCCAGAGACATAATATTAATAGCTTGTAAAAGATCTTTATGCGAGTATAATGTACTCGTGTCATCAGCAAATAGTATGATTTTCAACACATCAGAGACATTACTGATGTCATTAACGTAAATCAGGAAGAGAATTGGTCCAAGAATTGAACCTTGAGGCACGCCACAAGAAATGGACATAGGTTCAGAAGGGATTCCATTGAATATTACCGCCTGAGTTCTGTCTGCTAAGTAGCTTCTAAACCAGTCATTCGAAACACCTCGAAAACCATAATGATCTAATTTAGACAGGAGAATATCATGGTTTACTGTATCAAATGCTTTGGAAAGATCTAAAAAAGTCACGATACTATGGTGTTTGGATTCTTTTGCAGTAACAAGATCATCGTACAATGAACAGGCTGCAAGAGATGTAGAGTGATTAGGCCGAAATCCATATTGATTGTCAGAGAGTATATTATTTGAATCTAGGAAATCCATAACCATTGTGACAGCGAGTTTTTCGAGTATTTTGCTAAAACATGGCAGGACGGATACTGGCCTGTAGTTTGAGAAGGTAGATGGGTCTCCAGATTTGTAGATAGGCGTTATCTTAGCAAATTTGTATACGTCTGGTACGACACCAGAGGTAAATGAAAGATTCGTGATAAACGATAGAGGAGCAGAAATATAATCAGAGACAAGCTTAACCAGCGAAGTTCGAATACCATCCCGGCCTGGTGCCCCCCCCTGTCATATTCCCCCCCTTATATTTACTTGTCCATATAGCTGTTGTGGGTTAAATATTCAGGTAATTTTTTCTTCCAGTAAAATAATGCCAATTTTTATTTATCATAAACTGTTACAGGAAAAGACAAATGTTGTTTTTTTAATGCAATTCCATCAATAAATTATTTTCTTCACAGATTTATCTTCAAGTAGTCTTAGATAGGCACAAATTTTACCAACCAATAAAAGTAACAGAATTATTTGAATGGCACAATTATAATTGATAGGTTGATAGATTAAGCTTCTTAAATTATTATATATTTATTAGCCACCTATTGATTGGAGATTAGTTGGTACTGAACAAGCACTGAATAGACGGTACAAACAAAAAAGATTATTGTAACAGTGTTGATGTGAACAAGTTGATATGCAATCAATTCAAAGTGATGGTCATTTATACCCTGCCAACTCAAAAGAGATTGGTTGGTAAAATAAGACTACTTAAAGATATATCTGTGAAGAAAATAATTTATTGATGAAATTATGTTAAAAAAACAACATTTGTCTTTTCCTGTAACAGTTTATGATAAATAAAAATTGGCATTATTTTACTGGAAGAAAAAATTACCTGAATATTTAACCCACAACAGCTATATGGACAAGTAAATATAAGGGGGGGAATATGACAGGGGGGGGGGAATATGTTCAGGGGGGGAACATGACAGGGGGGGAAAATGACAGGGGGGGAATGGGACAGGGGGGGGAACATGACAGGGGGGGGAAATGACCTACATTCGAAACGATACACAGTCTAATTTATGAAAAGGAAAATGGTTAATCTATAAATGATATTACCTAAATAATTTTAAATCCTTTGATGTATTCAAATGTTTTTAAAATTGGTTTGTGACGGCGTATGGCTAACGCTTCTTTGAACATGTTGAATAACACTTGAGACCAGTGAGCTGCTGTATCAATAATTTTAGTGTTTGATTCTATAGGAGACAACAAAGAGATCGGGTCATCATCAAAAGAGCCATTTGCTAGATCAAACATTTGACGAATGTAACTAAAATTGTCGCACTGGCTTACATGGTTAAACACCTCGGATTTGGAAGAAGCATGTTCTTTCAGGCGTGCAATAAAACATCTGTCTGTTTTGCCGATGTACTCTGATTCGCATCCTGGACAGCTACCAGATTATTGAAGTACTGAAGACAGATCTGTCACTATAGACTCCAGCACCACTTTGCATCAGCAACGCAGTCTACTGGATATATCAGCTGCACACAAAAGCTCCGATCGGCTTGAATGAAAAGGAATGGACACACATCGTTATTTCCTCCCTTTCATCTACTTTAGATTTTTATTGTGTATGGATATGTTTCCAAGGAAAGTGATCCAAACCTAGTCAGGAATTCTGATTTGAGACATGTTATCACATGCTCACATTTAACACACCCCTTAAACCATGATAGTCCGGTGTGCCATAGTAGCACACCTCAATCTGGAGTTTTTACTATTAACATAAAACCATGCAGCTTAATAATAACACGCCTGGGAGTTTCTAAGGAGTGCTGTTGGTACACACTCGCCAAATTTCAAATCAGAAGCCCTGACTTAGTATCTGTAAATCACAGAAAATTCCTGGCGAATTGATACAATATTTTTTGGTAAACATTTCGCCATTGATCAAACTATTTCTGAAAATGAAATGGGTTACAGTAACTCTTATTATAAAGGTTTAATAATAGTTAAACAGGACCAAAATCGGATAGATATCGGCAGAGTTACAACACATGTAGATTACCTTTTCCGTCGTATTCAATTTTTTTGCCACAGAATAGTCTGTCCCCAACAAATTGGTACCTCGGCTGAGAAGGATTTTGTGATGCAGTAGTTTTGAGTGATAATCCGTAAGTCTCTGGACAGTACAGTAGTCTTCTTAATTACACAAAGCGCCAAAGGCATTGTTTCCGCTCTCTGATAGACTTCATACAACAGTGAACACATTTGTTATGGATAATGTAGAGAAAAAAAAGAAAGTCAGCAAAAATTCTATAAAAAATAAAAAAAATTCTATGAGAAATTAATGTTGCATCCATGAACATTGTTAAGTGGGCACAGTAAGTACAGCTGTAAATGGACTCGGATATCTGATTCGTCCCATTTGATTCATCCCAACTGTGACAAAACTGTACTCTCCCCGCTCCCCCGAAGTAATAGTCCAATTGAAGGGACCAAAACATTGCAGCATTGACAGGCAAAAGAAGAGCCGTCTGATATACCGGGACAGATTATATCTTAATGATAGCGAGTCTAAATTCACTCTGAATATCATGATGTACATGTATAACTAAATCTCTTCAGAATAGCATTCTTCTTGCCACATATTATTGGCATTTACAAATTCGTTTAATTTTTCTACAGGTCTGTGCTGTAATATTTCCTCAGGTAACCTAAATGCAGCTAGTACGGGTTTAATAATACCATCATTAGAAAATGGGAAAACCTATGGCAACACGTAACTGGAGCTTCAGGGTCCGTATACGTGGTATTGTTTTACCGTTCATCATTACAGCACAGGCCTGATGAATGCTATAAATTATCTCACCACTCCCCCCACCCATCCCACCATAAAGGAATCACTTCATCCGTCCTTTCATCCGTATGACCAAACTCGACTGAATCATATCTTGGCTAGTATACATATTTAAATCATATCTTGGCTAGTATACAGATTTTAAAAAATCTCAGGTCTCAGGTGACAGGAATGAGATCAACCAGTCTCCTCCAAACAGCAGCCTGAACAGGATAAAGATACTAAATAATAATGTTTCTGTGTTTTGTAATTATGTTCCACAAATATGAAGAAAAAAATCTTAGGCAAGTGGTGGGGGCGGGGGGAGGCTGAGTCCCCTCAAACTTTGCCGGGCTAAAAAACAGAAAAGAAAGAAGGAAAAAAACAGAAAACAAAACTACCAGACTGTTTATCTTAATTATCACATATCTTTTCTATTTGTTGATCACTGCCATTGCATACCGGTAGTCCTGGAATGAGATTGCAATCGATCAATGAACAAAGCAACAGATTGACGATTTCGGGTTCAAATATCGAGAGTGAAAAAGTGTGCTCTAATCCAATCAAATATCACACGTATAATATGCCTATTAGGACGGAAAAACAACAACAAGTCGGTTGAGCAGAATTATCTGAACATTTTCACTGCACAGTTAAAAATAATTTCTTGGATTTTTGCTTGAATGAGTGAAATTTTCTTAAACGAGAAATCACAGTTTTGTCTTCTGTAAATTCAAGCACCTGACAAATGAGTTTTTTTTACATAAAAAAGAATAGTTTTGAGAACTCTTTGGCTGTTCATAGCAATTTTAAACTCGGCTTGTTTTTTGTAAATTTGCAGAAATGTTTATTTTTCCTATTCAAGAAAATTTTTAAATAAGTGGAAAGTGGGTCCCCCACAAGAAATTATTTCTTATGAAATTAAGAAAATGTAAGAATATTTAAGAAAATGTAAGAAATAATTTCTTGTGAGGGACCCACGTTTTACTTATTTAAGACTTTTCTCAAATAAGAAAAACAAACATTTCTGCATATTTATAAAAAACAAGCAGAGTTTAAAATTGCTAAGAACAGCCAAATAGTTCTAACTATTCCTTTTTATGTGAAAAGACTTATTTGTCAGGTTCTTGAATTTCTTCTGCTATAGAGGACAAAACTGTGATTTCTCGTTTAAGAAAATTTCACTTATTCAAGCAAAAATTCAAGAAATTATTTTTAACAGTGTAAACTTGTTTTATATTTTAACTGTTCAGCTGCTGGATTCTTCTTTATGGTGCACTGCAGAAGTTCCCATTTTTACGATGTATTACACTATTACACCCGAGTTTTATGAGCAAAAATATCATTCATACGTGTGTGTCAAGATTTGCCTTTCGTATAAGCCTGTTCATAACAGTTCGGTCAACGTTTATTTTATTTTATGTCAAAATATTTAAAATTGTCACCATAAATACATTTTATTGTAAGAGGCTACATTGACTTCACCTTATTATCGCCAAAAACAATGATTTTCAGTGAAATAATGCTCGAAAAACGTCTATTTTTCGCTGTCTTCCATATAGTCGTGTTCGGCTATCTGACCGCCATTTTGAAAGATCGAGGTCTCATTGTCAAGGGGAATCCTTGTTCTTTCTATAAATAGTCATTAATTTGATGGATGGCCAATGCAAACACGCAATGATGATGGATTTGGAAACGATAGAGGGATATATCCCTTTCATAGAGTCTCGCGATTGGACAAAGCCATCATGTGGCCGAAATAAAGGTCGTTCATTGGCCCAGACGACGTACTGGTAATTTTCCACAACAAAATGATGACGTAATTTCGATACTGGCGACAATTCTGTAATGGGGGAAGTTAACAGAATTATGTGAAAATAAAGTTTGTTGCGCTGATTTCATTGTAATCAACACTATGGAAAGATAAACTGTGCTTTTATACTTAAAATATACCAAAGAATCATATTTTGATGGGGTTTTCCGTGACTATTTTATATTTTCTGAGCGGCCTTCTCGGCGAGATTTTATGAAAATCGCCCCTTGCTTTATTTCTAATTTATTTATTTTTTACATTTCTTTCTCCCGATTTCATTCTTCTAATTAAGACAGAATATAGAGCTTACATCCAGAATATCAAGACAGACTTAGCTAACAATATATGTAAGGTTTTTATTAGGTTTCATGCATGGTAAATTTGAAAATATCAATTTAAACATTGGTACCTCAGCATACTCGCGAAGACAGACAAGTTCAGGGCCCCATGAGTGGCCGCTCGCAGTTTACATGGGGGCCACAATCATGGCCGGCCACTGCGAACCAGTTAATTGAAATCCCAGCTAGTCATTTGCTCAGTATTTTTTTTATTTGCATACAAGGGAGAAATGAACTCTCAACTAATCTTCACATAGAAACCCAATAAATAAAGGTAGAAAGTCTAACCTTAGACCCGCTGTCACTCTTATATGAGCTCTATAAGCTCACATTTATGACAATTTTAGCAACTTTAGCGATATTTCCTACATGTACATTCAAGAGATAGCAAATTTAAGCGATCCGAATAATGAACCAGAACTCATTCGGTTAGCGCCATGTGTCAGAGTGCACCTCCCACAGCTTTTGGAGCAAGATACATGTAGTATTGTCTAAGTATTAACTTGAGTTACAGTGTAAACATGGATTGATTGATCATTTCAGCTTGTCTAGTGTGTTTTCATGACTGTTTTCTGGCGATCACCATTGTTATGCATGTGAGACAAGTTCAAGTATTACAATCTTACACAGTCTAACTAAAATAAGACTTATCTTGCAGCTCCACTAGGATAGGTCTGAAGAAAAGCCTATGAGGGTCATGTCCAGCGACCTTAATATGTCAAAGGAATGCATTACCCAGACATATGGAGAGCCACTGAAATGACCAAGGAATTCATCATAAATGGAAAGCCATTGAAATGTTAATGGAATTCATCATAAAGACATATGAAAAGCCATTGGAGTGTCAAAGGAATTCAACACCCCAACATATGGAGAACCACTGATATGTCAAAGGAATTCATCACTCAGATACATAGAGATCCATTGAAATGTCAAAGGAATTCATCACAAAGACATATGGAGATCCATGCCAATGGATTTCATCACCCAGATATATGGGGATCCATTGAAATGTCAAAGGAATTCATCACCCAGACATAATAGAGATCCATTGAAATGTCAAAGGAATTCATCCCTTAGCTAAATAGAGATCCACTGAAATGTCAAATGAATTCATCGCACATGCAGTACACCCAAGAATTAAACTGGTCACATTTGCAAAGAATAGGCGAAAGATGTGGCGAATCGTTCGCGAATGTTTCGCTAATGATTCGCCAGTCCCTTTCGCCAAACCGTTAGCACAAAAAAATTGGAATTGAACCTTTCGCGAAAGGAATACGCAAACGATGTTTGAGGGAATACATGTCGTAAATTGTTTATATTCCTGTCTGTCAACTATTTCTTTTTCATCCGCTGGTGGGTTTCTGTCTTTAGTGGCATTAATTAGGTCCCTATACTAAATTTTGGGAATGTATTGCAAATATAAAATCATGACGACGTACCGGTTTACCTCGTCAGTCCATGATGCAAGCCGCGATTCACGAAAAATCGAGATCGTGTGTACTGATGCCTGGAGCTCTATCACCGTATTCATCCAGTCATCTAGTCGCATAATCAGCCCTTTATTCGAGTTCATTGTGCTGTATAGCTTGTTCTTTGAACTGAAATCTTTCACATCCAAATGAACTTTATGGCGCATGAAGCCGAATCTAAAACATGGCATCAGCCAGCCATTCATAAGGGGCGTGTCCAGTTGTTACTAAGAGGGAAAACAACTCTGAGCAGAGATTTCTATCTCAAAATGGAGATATCGCTGACAAAAAGAACGAGTTATTGCCTTCAGCCATGAAAGCTGACTATACCTTTGTGTCTCCAGGCCCATTCGGATCTTGCTGGCTGAAATCGAGAATTTAGTGGTCCTAAAACATACGCAATTATAACCCGCATTTGCCAAGGAATGCAAAGAAGATCTAACACTCCCACATATGTTGCCATCTTATCTCGTCAAATGCGGATCACTTTACGTCAGTTACGATCGTGACTGCGAAAGCTATGAAATAAATATGAAATAATCGTAAGTTTTTATCAACTTTTCGCACATGCTTTCGCGAATGTTTCACGAAAGGTGCACCCAACGTTTCGTGAGCAGTGACCAGTTTAATTCTTGGTCGTACTGTACATGTGTATGGAGATCCATTGAAATGTCAAAGGAATTCGCTGGAATAACAATGAAAAAGTGACTGACTGGCATGAATTTGCAGACCCTTGGATATATTACTCTGAGATTATATATGTAGTAGATCTACAGTTCGATTCCAGTGAACAGGGACAGACTACTTGTTACACCAATGAATTCATTTTGTTGGCGACAATTGTGCCTTTAATAAAGTTGCTATAAATTAATAATGGCTGTATTGTATGTGGGTGGTGCTGCAGACTGTAGTCTGGTGAAATGCATTTGATTCTAGACAGGTGATAATCAGAGGCCCAAAAATGATGGAACATTTAAAATCTGACACTTAAGTTAATGTGCACCACTTTGGCTGTCACAGTCAATACAGCCCGGTACAAGTCTCACAAATCTTGCGCCCTGAAGACTCCTCAGTCGAAGCAGATAAAAATGCAATTACAAGCCAGCAACAGGCCCTTTCATGAGCTCTTAATGACTTGAAAGAGGCTCGAAAGCTTTTTCTCCCAGTATCATTCCTCTGCAGTGGAAGCAGACAAATTTACCATCGGTTGACACAGGCCGGGATATGTAGTGTAGCCCCAGGCAGCCATTTTAAGGGGAAAAATCAAATCGCCGGAGAGAGGAGGCAGTTTCATCCCCAGTCATTAGCGGCCTCATCTCAGTTCGAAGACAAACAAAATGATTCTAACATCTCTGCACTGGGGCCTGGGGCAAATCTTATCTCGGAACTTAATGGATGCAATAGTCAGCCGTGGAGAAATACATCGCTGCTGCCCTCATTCCAACCACACAGGTGACTGGTCATTAGCTACCTTACTCTCCTAGACATGTGTCTCATAAAACACCCCTGGCATAGAGATTTATAGAATGGCGGGTCACACAGGTTACCCAGAAGCTATTTCCGCTCAAGTACCCAGCCAATTCTAACCTTACGTCACTGTGGATCACTGTCTATTGCCTATCAATCTCAAATACGAAGCAGAATTCATTGATGTTGAACATGTTCTGTTAAGTTTTCTAAATCTAATTCTATTTTGCAACTTGAACACTTCATTTCCAATGAATAATTGGCAACCAACCTATCCAATCAGAATCTGCTTCATAAATGAGTAGCTGTTTTTCCAATCCAACACTCAAAATTTGTTCGCCTGACCTCACCTTTCCAGTGCATAATACAGGTACCGGTATATATTAAATATACTTCAAAAAACTGTTTTCAATAAAAGTTTAATTAAAGGATCACATTTGTAGGTCATTCAACTGAGCACATCTGTAGAACAAAAAAATGAGGATCACAGCTTTGAGTCAAATAATGAGGATTACAGTTACATGTCATTGAACTACACGAGGATGTCAGCAGCGGGTCAAACAACTGAAAGAGGATTATAGCTGTGAGATCACAGATCATGCAGAGGATCACAGCCAAATAATGAGGATTACAGTTTAACATCATTTGAGGATATCTGCTGTGGGTCAAACTGATTGAAAGAGGATGACAGCTTTGAGTCATTTAATTGAAAGAGGATCAGAATGCCCTCGTCTATATGAAGCAACAACCCAAATTTAAAATTAATCAATGCAAAATTATTACCGAGGCAATCAATATTCCATGCATGTATGAGAAATCCAATATGGCGGCAGCAGTTTGTTTACACATCTCTGCAAAAAGCAATACCAATCTTCCTCTATTAGAAGTTACTACCCAAATTTGAAATCAATCGATACATCCTGTCAAAAGTTATTGCCGGCCGGCCAGGACAACAAAAATATTATGGAATCCTGGAATAACAATCACAGGTACCCGGTATCCACATTGGCCTCAGTTAGGGGACAAGAAGAGGATCACAGCTGCGAGACATTTAACTGAAAGAGGATCACAGCTTTGATTCATACTGGCAGACAATATTAAACGTCTAGGTGCATCATTTAACTAAAAGAGCACCACAGCTGTGATTCATCTAACTGAAAGAAGATCACAGTTGCTGGTCATTTAACTGAACATACCATCACAATTATAGTCAATCAACTGCGTGAGGACCGAATGTGTGCCTCATTCAACTGCGTGAGGACCGAATGTGTGCCTCATTCAACTGCGTGAGGACCGAATGTGTGCCTCATTCAACTGCGTGAGGACCGAATGTGTGCCTCATTCAACTGCGTGAGGACCGAATGTGTGCCTCATTCAACCGAGTGAGCGAATGAATATGATTCAACGTCGCTTTCAACATTATTCAGTCATATCACGACGTTTGGTTCCTATTCCTTTTCACACCCGGAAACCACACAGGTAGGGTCCTATTTCTTTTAACACCCGGGACCCTGAGGGTGGGGGTCCTATTCCATTTCACACCCGAGAACCCCATGGGTGCCCCAGTTAGTCGCCTCTTACGATAAGCTCTCTGAGGGACTGAGGCCTATTCTTACCATGACCTGGAGTGTGCACAACTGAATGAGGATCACAGCTACATATATGGGCCATTCAACTGAATGTGGATTACAGCCATGAGTCAAAGAGGATCACATCTGTGTCAAATGAGGACAACAACTGTGGGTTGTAAGTCAAAGAACTGAAAGGAAATCACAGATAGGTCAAATTAAACTGAATGAGGATCTTACCTTCATTCAAACGAGAGACGGAGAGGATAACTGATGTGGATCAAATCAATGGAATTGAGATTACAACTGATCCCACAATCAAAATGGGACTACAGCTACATGTACAAGTCAACAATTCCATCATTCATAATTCAGCCGTCGTCCATTAGAGAATATCCGCGTCCATAATCCAAAGACCTATTCCATATTTCATATAACAGTATTAGCACCAAATTCAAAAAGACAATCATAGTATACATAAACATATGCTTGTTTCCTGCAAGAGAGAAGCGGTCAACAGTTTTCAATGATGCGGGCAAGACATCATGATGTTCCAAAAATATCAAATCCGTATCGCTGATCAGTATTCTTAATCCATAATATTCGTTGTAAAGTCGTCATCTAAAGAATGATGTATCTCAGTCACGCTTTGATTGTGACTGTTCATATAAGTACCATGAGGATCTTGAAGTACATGGCTCATACGGCCCCTAGCCCCAGGTTAAGCAGAATTAGACAATTGAACATGGAATCTATAGGCTGAATATTAACTGTCATGACTGTAGATGAGGACATTAGAGAAACTTTAACAACTGTCATGACATGTACATGTTGAGGAGGACAATAGAGAAACTTTAACAAGGATCATGACTGTAGCTTTTAACAACCGTCATGCCAGTAGATGAGGATATTAGAGAATCTTCAACAACCGCCATGACTGGTATCGAGAACACTAGAGAACCTCTATCAACTGTCATGACTAGATGAGGACAATAGAGAACCTTTAACAACTGTCATGACTGTAGATGAGGACAACAGAGAACCAACAACTGTCATGACTGTAGATGAGGACAACAGAGAACCAACAACTGTCATGACTGTAGATGAGGACAATAGAGAACCAACAACTGTCATGACTGTAGATGAGGACAATAGAGAACCTCTAACAACTGTCATGACTGTAGATGAGGACAACAGAGAACCAACAAATGTCATGACTGTAGATGAGGACAACAGAGAAACAGAGAACCAACAAATGTCATGACTGTAGATGAGGACAACAGAGAACCAACAACTGTCATGACTGTAGATGAGGGCAACAGAGAACCAACAACTGTCATGACTGTAGATGAGGACAACAGAGAACCAACAACTGTCATGACTGTAGATGAGGACAATAGAGAACCAACAACTGTCATGACTGTAGATGAGGACAATAGAGAACCAACAACTGTCATGACTGTAGATGAGGACAATAGAGAACCTCTAACAACTGTCATGACTGTAGATGAGAACAATAGAGAACCAACAACTGTCATAACTGTAGATAAGGACAATAGAGAACCAACAACTGTCATGACTGTAGATGAGGACAATAGAGAACCAACAACTGTCATGACTGTAGATGAGGACAATAGAGAACCAACAACTGTCATGACTAGATGAGGACAATAGAGAACCAACAACTGTCATGACTAGATGTGGACAATAGAGAACCAACAACTGTTATGACTGTAGATGAGGACAATAGAGAACCAACAACTGTCATGACTGTAGATGAGGACAATAGAGAACCAACAACTGTCATGACTGTAGATGAGGACAATAGAGAACCAACAACTGTCATGACTAGATGAGAACAATAGAGAACCTCTAACAACTGTCATGACTGTAGATGAGGACAATAGAGAACCAACAACTGTCATGACTAGATGAGGACAATAGAGAACCAACAACTGTCATGACTAGATGAGGACAATAGAGAACCAACAACTGTCATGACTGTAGATGAGGACAATAGAGAACCAACAACTGTCATAACTGTAGATGAGGACAATAGAGAACCAACAACTGTCATGACTGTAGATGAGGACAATAGAGAACCAACAACTGTCATAACTGTAGATGAGGACAATAGAGAACCAACAACTGGCATGACTGTAGATGAGGACAATAGAGAACCAACAACTGTTATGACTGTAGATGAGGACAATAGAGAACCAACAACTGTCATGACTGTAGATGAGGACAATAGAGAACCAACAACTGTCATAACTGTAGATGAGGACAATAGAGAACCAACAACTGTCATGACTGTAGATGAGGACAATAGAGAACCAACAACTGTTATGACTGTAGATGAGGACAATAGAGAACCAACAACTGTCATGACTGTAGATGAGGACAATAGAGAACCAACAACTGTCATGACTGTAGATGAGGACAATAGAGAACCAACAACTGTCATGACTAGATGAGGACAATAGAGAACCAACAACTGTTATGACTGTAGATAAGGACAATAGAGAACCAACAACTGTCATGACTGTAGATGAGGACAATAGAGAACCAACAACTGTCATGACTGTAGATGAGGACAATAGAGAACCAACAACTGTCATGACTGTAGATGAGGACAATAGAGAACCAACAACTGTCATGACTAGATGTGGACAATAGAGAACCAACAACTGTTATGACTGTAGATGAGGACAATAGAGAACCAACAACTGTCATGACTGTAGATGAGGACAATAGAGAACCAACAACTGTCATGACTGTAGATGAGGACAATAGAGAACCAACAACTGTCATGACTAGATGAGAACAATAGAGAACCTCTAACAACTGTCATGACTGTAGATGAGGACAATAGAGAACCAACAACTGTCATGACTAGATGAGGACAATAGAGAACCAACAACTGTCATGACTAGATGAGGACAATAGAGAACCAACAACTGTCATGACTGTAGATGAGGACAATAGAGAACCAACAACTGTCATAACTGTAGATGAGGACAATAGAGAACCAACAACTGTCATGACTGTAGATGAGGACAATAGAGAACCAACAACTGTCATAACTGTAGATGAGGACAATAGAGAACCAACAACTGGCATGACTGTAGATGAGGACAATAGAGAACCAACAACTGTTATGACTGTAGATGAGGACAATAGAGAACCAACAACTGTCATGACTGTAGATGAGGACAATAGAGAACCAACAACTGTCATAACTGTAGATGAGGACAATAGAGAACCAACAACTGTCATGACTGTAGATGAGGACAATAGAGAACCAACTGTCATAACTGTAGATGAGGACAATAGAGAACCAACAACTGTCATGACTGTAGATGAGGACAATAGAGAACCAACAACTGTTATGACTGTAGATGAGGACAAAGGAAAACCAACAATCAAGTCGCGACTAGATGAGGACAATAGAGAACCAACAACTGTTATGACTGTAGATAAGGACAATAGAGAACCAACAACTGTCATGACTGTAGATGAGGACAATATAGAGAACCAACAACTGTCATGACTGTAGATGAGACAATAGAGTAACCAACAACTGTCAAGTGACTGTAGATGAGGACAATAGGAGAACTCCACCAACTGTCATGACTGTAGACAGGACAATAGAGAACCAACAACTGTCATGACTGTAGATAAGGACAATAGAGAATCCAACAACTGTCATGACTGTAGATGAGGACAATAGAGAACCAACAACTGTCATGACTGTAGATGAGGACAACAGAGAACCAACAACTGTCATGACTGTAGATGAGGACAATAGAGAACCAACAACCGAGTCATGACAACAACTGTCATGACTGTAGAGACAATGAGAGACAATAGAGAACCAACAACTGTCATGACTGTAGATGAGGACAATAGAGAACCAACAACTGTCATGACTGTAGATGAGGACAATAGAGAACCAACAACTGTCATGACTGTAGATGAGGACAATAGAGAACCAACAACTGTCATGACTGTAGATGAGGACAATAGAGAACCAACAACTGTTATGACTGTAGATGAGGACAATAGAGAACCAACAACTGTCATGACTGTAGATGAGGACAATAGAGAACCAACAACTGTCATGACTGTAGATGAGGACAATAGAGAACCAACAACTGTCATGACTGTAGATGAGGACAATAGAGAACCAACAACTCTCATGACTGTAGATGAAGGCAACAGAGAACCTTTAACAACCATCATGACTGGTATCGAGAACAACAGAGAACCTCTAACAACTGTCATGACTGTAGATGAGGACAATAGAGAACCAATAACTGTCATGACGAGAATTATAGAGAATATCTATCAACTGTCCTAACTGTAGACAAGGACAACAGAGAAAATTTTAACAACTGTCATCACTGTAGATGAGGACAACAGAGAACCTTAAGCAAACCATCAAGACTGTAGACAAGGGCAATAGAGAACCTTTAACAACTGTCCCAACTGTAGACAAGGGCAACAGAGAATATTTTAACTGTCATCACTGTAGATGAGGACAACAGAGAACCTTGAGCAAACCATCAAGACTATAGACAAGGGCAATAGAGAACCTTTAACAACTGTCCTGACTGTAGAAAAGGACAACAGAGAAAATTTTAACAACTGTCATCACTGTAGATGAGGACATTATTAAGCAACCTTCAAGACTTAGACAAGGGCAATAGAGAACCTTTAACAACTGTCATGACTATAGGCCAGATCAATATAAAACCTTTAACAACTGGAATCAGGAAATTAAATCACACATTTTCTTTGTTTCAAATATTAATATAATAGGTCTTAATGTCAATCAGATCACTACAAGTATGTGTATGTTTGGTGTTCAAACAGTTGGTTGGTGCCTAACAATAATATATGTAGCAATAACTGTTTATCGTGGACTGGAGATTCAATGGTATATGGCTTAATCAAAGGGTCACTATATTCCATCTATATTTAGCATACCATCATAACCGTACATACACTTAACACGATCCGTAATCTTTGTATTCTAGCTTTGATGCATTTAAATTACGCGAGAACTTCTTGAAAATGTGTCAGCCACGGCTGGATGTCCTCCAAGAGATATCGATTGGTTGTAAATGGTCCAGCACAATAAATCCTTTTAGCTGTCATTCCAACATTTGTTGGAGGAATATCAATAGTTCTTTACAAAGTCCCACACGTCCCAGCATCTGCAGGAAATCATTAACCGACGCTCCATTCACACTCTAAAATGGCACTACACAAGTGACTCTGACTTATCTAACATCTGTCTTGGTTTCCTGTCACTCAGTCGGAACGGTCTTCTACTTTAATGCAATAATGGAATATTTAAACGAAGCATGCTAAATGACTGTGCTAGAGACCAGAATACTAACAAGAGCCCAAAGGGCTTCAATATACGCCTGTATATCTGGAATTACATTGGTCCAAATTTCAAGGTTGTTTAATCGCCTTGATTCCAATTGGTAGCTAGCAATCCGGAAAAAGGTCTACAATTTTGTGCTTCTGAGAATGTAACATATCACGTCTAAAATTGAATGATAAACTAAAATGAGCTTAACTCTTGGAAACTAGGTGACCTTGGAGCAAGAACCGAGAGCTCACATATCCCACAATGAAATCGACAATAGTCAAACACAAGAAAATAGTACTTTTCCTGCAAATGGATTTCTTTCAGACGAGAGAATTTTTCATGAAGGAAGAAGAAAGTGATGAAGTAAACCTTTGTTCTTGAGTTGATAAACGGGTATGAAGTTCATAAAGGACCCCTCTCCACGTTAAACTAGTAAATGTATGGTTTCTATTTCACAACAGTTTAACTAAATGTAGCGGTTTCAAACATGGGAGACAACTCCACAGGACAAATGCCATATACATGTAGGGGAGAGAACTCTGAATATTCCAACCTAACACATATAGTCAGCTAAACTTGATTCAATTCTGGGGGACTGTGACCTTGACATTTGACAAATTGATGTATGTCTCCTCTTCGCCATGCGAGTAAAGTATCTGATACCATTCCATACCTTGAAACTAGAGATATCGCATGGATGAATGGACAGAACGCAACATCGCATTACATGACCTCGTCTTCGACAGGCATATGAAAATGTGACTTAATGATTTCCTGATTTTGGGGTCACAGTGACCTTGACCTTTGACCTTGACCTAAACTTTGGTGCATGACACATCGTCTTCCGTCAATGTATCAATGGACACAAAAAAATCACGATTTTTATGAATTTCATGATTTTGGGGGTCACCGTGACCTTGATATTCGGCCTTGACCTACATTTTGGTACGTGACACATCATGTCCCCGTAATGTATCTACTGACACCAAAAAAAAGTACTTTTCAAAGATTTCTTGATTCTGGAGTCACAGTGACCTTGACCTAAATTTTGGTACATGACAAACCATCTCCCCGTAATTTCTCAATGGACACAAAAAATCAAGATTTTTAACAATTTCACGATTTTGGGGTCACAGTGACCTTGACATTTGACCTTGACCTACATTTTAATATGTGACACATTGAGTCCCCCTAATGTATCTACTGACACAAAAAAATGTTATTTTTAATAATTTCCTGATTTTTGGGTCACAATGACCTTTGACCTTCGACCTTGACCTATATTTTGATATGCAACACTTCATTTCTCCCTATTGAATCCACTCACAAAAAATTAGAAATTTATGATTTCCTGATTTTTCATTCACACTGACCTTTGACCTCTGACCTCGACCTACATTTGGCATGCAACACATCGTTTCCCCCTAGGGCATCCACTCGCCAAAAATTAGAACTGTAGATGGAAAACTATCAATGATCAATGATTTCCTGATTTTTAGGCAAGTGACCTTTGACCTCTGACCTCGACCTGAATTTCGGTACGCGACACATCGTCTCCACCTGATGTATCCATTCACAAAAAATTGCAACTGTGGATAGAAAACATCCAGAGATATAGACCGGACACGAACACTTCACTGATTTCCTGTTTTTCAGGCCAGTGACCTTTGACCTCTGACCGCGACCTTCATTTTTGTACGCGACACATCGTCTCTCCGTAGGGTATCCACTCACCAAAAATTGGAACTGTAAATAGAAAACTGTTCCAGATATAGACCGGACACGGGGGACGGACAGACGGACGGACGGACGGATGGACAGACAGACGGACGGAAACCGCCATCACATAATACGTCCGCCTTTTTGGCGGGCGTATAAAAATGTGTTAATATATGCACAGATATAAGATTTTGATTCTAAGCTGTCACATCATCAACCTTGTACACGTTAATTCATTTTACTGCATAACAAAGACACCTGAAGTGCAAATTGCCTGATTCTCAAAGTTGAATCTGGAAGACGTAAATATGTGTAACGCAGTTTCCAGCCACCAAAGTTCAACTGATTATCTCTCAACATGGAACTAGCATTAAAAAAAAGGGCTAATTTCCCTTTCAAATTTCCAATGTTACGCAAACCATAATCACCACATGTGCAGGAAACTACTTAACGAATCTGGACATTAAATAAAAAAACAAACAATCTATCCTAATGACTCCAACAGCTGCTCATCTCAGAGACAATCTCACTTCTATCACCTGCTGTGTGAAACTGCATTACACAGAGAATTCCAATAAATCACAATTATTATCATTCCACCGGGTTTTGCATCACATGCAGCTTAATTTTGTAACAAAATTAAGGCTTACCATTTTTGACAGCAGTAGTTCTGAGATGAAACTGTTGGCAGGATGAATGAAATCATTTGCTCAGTTCAACCATGGTCTGTGTTATGGAGGTACATGTATAACATTTTATTTAAATGCCCACTGACACTCCCATACACTCTGATTTCTATGGAATCCCTTGGCAAACTGAGAAGTAGTGCAGTGTGGTCAGAGGAGTAGCTAGAGGAGTATCTATAGGATAGTGTGCAGTGTACACTGCAACTACACTGCATCAGCTGGAGGAGTAGGCTGCAGTGTAGTCTGCAGTGTAGCCGGAGGAGTGTCCCAATTATGTAAATGAGGTTGCAGTGTAGGGTGCAGTGTAGCCTGCAGTGTCTACAGTTTGATGCAGTGTACTCCTCTGCTGCAGTGTAGACTGCAGTGTAGGTGGCAGTGTACTCCTCTGTTGCAGTGTAGACTGCAGTGTAGGCGACTGTGTACTCCTCTGGCTACACTGCAGACTACACTGCATCGGAGAATATTGTCCCAATTATTCAGATAAGGCTGCAGTGTAGCCTGCAGTGTAGGCAGAGGAGTACTCCTCCAGTAGACTATGCAGTGTATGCAGAAATGTAGGCTGAGGAGTACCCAGTTACAATTATCATGGTGATCATGACATAATAATCATGTCTTTCAAAGAATTAGTTAATTGAATATGACCAGTAATTAAATACTTGGCGAATACAATCAAAATGTTAAGCTATTACGGTAAACATTCCAAATATTCGATCACCGGAAGTGATTTCAAGTCCCCAAAATCAGAGGATGATCGTAAATACTGGAATGTCCGGTAAGGAGAAAAATAGCCATGATCGTATCATTGGAATGTGGTCCGTTTGCCCGACAGAGTTATCTCCCCTGGTTCGCTGGCCTGACTGACGTGCTTATGCAGTATGCTTCGTATTTTATTTGACTATATTTTGTCCGGCTGTTATAAAAATGCTTATTAAAGATAATACACTGAAAGTTGTTGGCCTATTGTTAAGTTTTTAATATTGTTTATCTTCTATGTTTTTTTCTTTTTTTGACGCGAACAGAAATGAGCACCATACAGACACTTGCATTCAGATGTTACTATTATAAAATGCGCCGGGTCAAATCTACTTTCCCGTAACGCGGCCTTCCCGTGTTATAGAATTTATTGTAACTTGCTATGTGCTTTGCATTGTTTATATATTCAATGCATTCTGTAAAACCTAGAGTGGTGTATCCGATGTCTGCGATTTTGTTCAATAAACGGATGATGTATGGAAGGACAACGATAGAACTGTTTCTCTGTCAGGGGCCTAATTGTCCCCATCACAGCTTCAGTGTTTTGTCGCCACCTGGAGATATTATCTTAATTATCTGAAATCATTGAATGTTGTAAAATAGAGAACTGTTAATTGATCTTTGTTTCTATAAGGAAATACATTTGTTCGCTTTTTTTTTTACAAGTCGTTTTCGCTGGCTATCCAAACTCCGCTGTTGATACCGGCCGGTTCGATAAAAATGCTGTTGTCGACCCTTTAATAATTTGATCTCGTGAAACGATCACAATGCTATATAGGATATTCCATTCCTTTAAAAGCAATCAAAGCCAAGATAGAACAAGTTTGAATGAGGGTATTGTGAAATTTATAGGACGAACAGGGGCCACACATTAACACACAAACCCATAATACTGCAACGTTAATTTCAAACCCCTTTCAATTGCCTCTTGCTGGTGAAAAACTCTAAATCAAATTTTGAAAGAAATCATGAAAGATATCTTTCGTGAAATCTGCACGAAAAAATGCTTTCTCACATGTCCGCGTTACTTCCCAAGCAACATAGAAACCTTCCGGTTCCAATTTAACATTTCGGTTTTCTCTTGAAAAAAAAGGGGGAATATTATTTCTCCAACTCTAGATCTGTATTTTATTTGCATCCCGCAATATGATCTGTCACGTAGGTGACTGTAAAACTGACTATAAGATTGGGTGATACGATGTAAAGAAAAAGTTAGCCTATCATTCAATATTGTTGAATAATTTGAGAATAATGTCGTTTACAGCAAGATGGTATAATCTGAGTATGTTATTGTTAACGAAACTCAAAATTGTAGTTCAAGCCTCTATCATATGCACATCAAAATGGCAAATAATCATGATTAGCCCCATCAAGAGACCAATCATATTTAATGATCGGCAGTAAAAGCCTTTCATCTATTTTTTTTTTATAATTACAATCTGGATTTCTGTCCACGGAGCTGCGACTCTGCAAGTCTATGGAGATTGGCCTCCGTCAGCCCACAGAGCTTTGGCTCCATCAAGCATAAACCATAACTCCAGCCCGACAACCTTGATCCCGAAAACTCGTGGAATACTATTTAATTTACTTGGACAGCCAACTGAGAACATAAAGGAAAAAGTGCACCTGCTCTTTCATTGATTGGCGATATCGTCAGTGGCGCTATTGTCGATAATTACGCTCATCAGATATATATTGGATATACAATCTCATCCCTGCAGATGTCGGACATTCGATGGTTTTCCTAAGGTTTTTATTTTTCTGTACAATTATCATAGTTTTTATTTACGAGGAGAGAATTTCATATTCGACAATATTTATTTGATAATAGTAATAGATTAAATGCTTCAGATTCGTCATTCATTGGGCAACCGTCGTCTATTGAGAGTTTCCAAAGGTCCGTAATCCACACACCTGTTTCGTAATGGCCTTCCAAATTCTCTCCATTTTGGAAATTCCTTGAGGTTGGCCACTACCAGTTCATCTTTCATCGTTCGCACTTACCTTACATTAGTTCATCATCACCGCAGGCACTTATCTTATAGTACACCTGAATTTGGAGAAGAAACACGGGCGAAGAATAGGAAAGGAGACAAAAATCAGAGTAAAACTGCACCATGAACATTCGAGCCGTATTTTCCTCTCCAGTATTTGATGCCCGTCGTTGATTCTAATTAAATCTTCTGTGACCTGATATTGACGTGGAGAAAAATCAAAACAGGAGTCGCTAATGTTCATTTACATGAAACGAGAAAACAGGATGGTTGGATATTCGTTGTTGAAAAATAAAAGATTGAGCGACCCCCGGCCTCCTCCCAGTAAACATTCAAGCTATATTTTCCTCCGCAGTATTTGATGGCTGTCGTTGATATTAAATCTTTTATGACAGGAAATGATTATGGCAATTATCGTTGACCAGATTTGTTTTAATGTGTACAGGTATTTGATTTGTCCATGCAAGTGGTACATACGTGCTAAAGCCGGCAATCTTATGTTGAAAACGAGAACCATTTACGCATATCCATTTGGCACGAAGACATGGTACCCGGATATTGACCCCGTGTTTTTTGTTTTGGCGGGAAAATATACACGTGGACGGTAACATTTCATGGTGCTGATATAAATGTACACACATACTTCTCAAAAAGACTATATATCAATTGTTTTGTAATCAGGAGTGACCTGAGAAAGGATTTGTAGGAGACAATGATAAAAATCGACCATAGAGGTCCATGTCCCCCGCTAGCAGCACCAGTTATGGTGGATTACATCCACCATAACTGGCGCTGCTGCTGCGGGGGGCCATGGACCTCTATGGTCGATTTTTTTTGGTCGATGATATCTCATATCATTGATGAAGAGTACGTATGATTTGAAAATGGAGATATCGCTGATGAGCCTAACATAATCTAATACAGCGGATGGCACCCATATTGGACAATGCACATCCATAAAACATAATACCAACTGTCCTCTCACCAATGTCCATGCACTCCCCAAGTTTGAAGTAGATTGGTTGAATCGTTCTAGAGTTATTGTCCAGACAAGATCTAAATGCTGAAAATCTAAGATGACTGATGGTGGCCATCTTGGATTACACAGGTAACTGAAAGGCAATGACAACTGTCCACTCACCGATGTCAAGCCAAACTGCAAGTTTGAAGTCGATCAGTTGAATTATTCTAGAGTTGTTGTCCAGACAAGATGCAACTGCTTAAAATGCAACATAATCCAATATCGCTGATAGATGGCAGCCAAATTGGATTATGCTCGTTCATGAAACACAACCCTAACCGGGATCTCACCAAGGTCAAGGGACTCCCCAAGTTTGAAGTAGATCAGTTGAATCGTACTCCAGTTATTGTCCGGACAAGATCAAACTGCTTAAAATCCAATGAAATCCAATATGGCTGATGGTGGCCATATTGGATAAGCGCGTCCTTGAAAAACAATCCTAATCCCCACATAGGAGGTAGATCGGTTGAATCATTCTCGAGTTATTGTCCGGACAAGATCCAACTGCTTATAATCCAATATGGCTGACGGCGGCCATATTAGATTACGCACATTGCTGAAAAACAATCCCAACCGTTCTCTCACCAATGTCAAGGCACACCCCAAGTTTGAAGTTGATCGGTTAAATCGTTCACAAGTTATTGTCCGGACAAGAAAATCTAAGATCCAACTGCTTATAATCCAATATGGCTGACGGCGGCCATATTAGATTACGCACATTGCTGAAAAACAATCCCAACCGTCCTCTCACCAATGTCAAGGCACACCACAAGTTTGAAGTTGATCGGTTAAATCGTTCACGAGTTATTGTCCGGACAAGAAAATCTAAGATCCAACTGCTTATAATCCAATATGGCTGACGGCGGCCATATTAGATTACACACATTGCTGAAAAACAATCCCAACCGTCCTCTCACCAATGTCAAGGCACACTCCAAGTTTGAAGTTGATCGGTTAAATCATTCACGAGTTATTGTCCGGACAAGAAAATCTAAGATCCAACTGCTTATAATCCAAAATGGCTGACGGCGGCCATATTGGATTACGCACATTGCTGAAAAACAATCCCAACCATCCTCTCGCCAATGTCAAGGCACACCCCAAGTTTGAAGTTGATCGGTTAAATCGTTCACGAGTTATTGTCCGGACAAGAAAATCTTACGGAATTACGGACACCGGTGTTTCTAAGTCCCCCCCCCCCCCCACTAAGTAGCGGGGGACAATAATCATGGATATCTCTGTAATAATAGAGCTTTGTTGAACAGTTTACTAGACGGCGTACGATAATTGTTGATAAATTAGATGAGCTTATTCCAGCAGGAAATGGAGTCCAGTGAGCTGTTCCTCGATAAATAGAAAACAATAAGTACCTTCGCATTATAGACATTTATTTATATCGATGGACTGATGCAGGTAGGTATAGGTACCTTTTGTGGTGTGACGAACAAAGCCAATGAGCCAACATGAACAGGTCGCAATAGTGCGGGAATATTTAACGAGAGATCCTGAAGGATCTTGTCGCCCACCATTGTCCGATAATTGTAAGCGAACGACAAGAGGATCTTTTTGTCCATTGTTACTAAGACGATTGAGTTGTAATTTTGTTAACAGAATTTTGAATCTGAGCGAAAAAGATCGAAAAAGGGACACTGGAAAACACCAAGATATAATCTTTCTAACCGAAAAAGGTATCCTGCACAACTAAGACCCCAAGGGGAACCTGTGTATCAAATTTGAAAAAGATCCATGCAGTAATTCCTGAGAAATCGCGGTAACAAGGTTTCATGGGGAAATCCAAGATGGCTGCCTGGTGGCCATATTGAATTTTCGAATCGGACCAGAGAAGGTTTCTTGCACAACTAGACCCCAAGGCAAACCTGTGTACCAAATTTGAGAAAGATCCATGCAGTAGTTCCTGAGAAATCGCGATAACAAGGTTTCATGGGGAAATTCAAGATGGCCGCCTTGTGGCCATATTGTACTTTCGATTCGGACCGAAAAAGGTATCTTGCAAAACTAGACCCTAAGGAGAATCTGTGTACCAAATTTGAGAAAGATCCATGCAGTACCGAGAAATGACGATAACTAAGTTTCATGGGGAAATCCAAGATGGCTGCCTGGTGGCCATATTGAATTTTGGAATCGGTCCAGAAAAGGTATCTTGCACAACTAGACCCCAAGGGGAACCTGTGTACCAAATTTGAGAAAGATCCACGAAGTAGTTCCTGAGAAATCGCGATAACAAGGTTTCTTTGGGAAATCCAAGATGGCTGCCTGGTGGCCATATTGGATTTTCGAATCGGACCAGAAACGGTATTTTGCTCAACTAGACCCCATGTGGGACCTGTGTACCAAATTTGAGAAAGATCCATGCAGTAGTTCCTGAGAAAACGCGATAACAAGGTTTCTTTGGGAAATCCAAGATGGCTGCCTGGTGGCCATATTGGATTTTCGAATCGGACCAGAAACGATATTTTGCTCAACTAGACCCCATGTGGGACCTGTGTACCAAATTTGAAAAAGATCCATGCAGTAGTTCCTGAGAAATCGCGGTAACAAGGTTTCATGGGGAAATCCAAGATGGCTGCCTGGTGGCCATATTGGATTTTCGAATGGGACCAAAAAAGGTTTCTTGCACAACTAGACCCCAAGGGGAACCTGTGTACCAAATTTGAAAAAGATCCATGCAGTAGTTCCTGAGAAATCGCGGTAACAAGGTTTCATGGGGAATCCAAGATGGCTGCCTGGTGGCCATATTGGATTTTCGAATCAGACCAAAAAGGTTTCTTGCACAACTAGACCCCAAGGGGAACCTGTGTACCAAATTTGAGAAAGATCCATGCAGTAGTTCCTGAGAAATCGTGATAACAAGGTTTCATGGGGAAATCCAAGATGGCTGCCCGGTAACAAGGTTTCATGGGGAAATCCAAGATGGCTGCCTGGTGGCCATATTGGATTTTCGAATCAGACCAAAAAAGGTTTCTTGCACAACTAGACCCCAAGGGGAACCTGTGTACCAAATTTGAAAAAGATCCATGCAGTAGTTCCTGAGAAATCGCGGTAACAAGGTTTCATGGGGAAATCCAAGATGGCTGCCTGGCGGCCATATTGGATTTTCGAATCGGACCAGAAAAGGTTTCTTGCACAACTAGACCCCAAGGGGAACCTGTGTACCAAATTTGAAAAAGATCCATGCAGTAGTTCCTGAGAAATCGCGGTAACAAGGTTTCATGGGGAAATCCAAGATGGCTGCCTGGTGGCCATATTGGATTTTCGAATCGGACCAAAAAAGGTTTCTTGCACAACTAGACCCCAAGGGGATCCTGTGTACCAAATTTGAACAAGCAGCCAGAGGATGCTAGGTCCCCCGCCGAAATGGCAGCAATATTTTTTAGCATTGTTGGTCTCAGGGGATATACATGAGGGAGGCAACTCCTGCTTCATAGGCGTTGGATGTGGAAGGGTCTTTCTGCCTTCCCAAGTTTTAAGATCAACTCAGAACGATTGACTGAAAGTTGATTGCTTCTGTGATATAGTTTCCATGCAGTGAAGCACCGAGAAGCATCCCCAAGTGACATCTCAAGGCATTATCTGCAAACCAAATTTGACGAGAAGCTGAAGGCATCAACCTGTTGCCCGGAAACCAAATTTTAAATTTGCCACCAGTTGTCGCCACCTGTAGGTGCAAGTGAGCGAAATGCAATCCCAAGCATCATCTCATGGCATGGTAGCCTACATGTATTAGCCTATAGTATCTTCTACAGGGGGCCAATGATCGGCTGATGCAGCAACAACAGCATTTTCCCAGTTAGACGGCAGATTTTGAAATCAAAAACAAGGCCGCGCTATGTCATCAGTCAACTGAGACAGTCGCGTGGTTGTGTATGAAGATTGGGGTGGGTCTTATCTAATAGTGATCCAATGAAAATGCTCGTATTAGTTTAAAATGGCGGGGTCGAATGACCAATCACTGAACGGGAGACAGCTGGAACAGTACGTTGACACTGTCTGTTAATACAGGGGGCGTCGGAAGCAAATTCAAAGTGGTACGGCCACTATCATTGCACTTTAGGTGAGGATCCAGGGGCCGCCCAGGCCCCAGATGCTCCTGGGGTCTAGATCGCCGAAGAAGCGTTCTGAGCGATTTCTGGCGTCAATCAAAATCACTCTGCATTGAAGTGTATTTTTAGTTCTTTCCTAACCCTTTTACCATGAAAACGCAATCGATGGTTTTCTGCGATGCTGAATTACAAAAAATTGTGTATAGTATAGTACTTTATCCTAGGCACATCGTGTAGAAGTAACCGAGATGATGCATCGATAATGTATACCAAATTTTACATTGAGCATTTGAACAGTGTCAGAGATAGAGATCATTAATGATTTTACATAAATTAAAGATGGTTGCCCATCCTTCCGTCACTCAGAGGAACTAATGTGGTTATTCATTAATGCAAGTCTCTTCATACATCGATGCTGTAAATCAAGTTTCGTATAGAACATTTGAATGGTATCAGAGATAAACATCATTAAAGATTTTGAATAAATTAAAGATGGCCGCCAAGATTTCCGCCCAATCAGAGAAACCAGATCTGTCATTCATCGTAAGTCTCTTGATGCATCAATGATGTATACCAAATTTTACACTGAGCACTCCAACGGAATCAGATATAGAGATCATTAATGATTTTGCCTAAATTAAAGATGGCCACCAAGGTTTTCAGTCAATCAGGTCCCGATTCAAAGTATCTGGATGTATCGATGATATATACCAACCTTCATATAAAACAATTGAATGGTAACCGAGATATGTAGGCTATCATTATCGATTTCGCATGAATTAAAGATGGCCTCCAGGGTTCCCAGCTAATCAGAAAAGCCTGTTTGGCAATTCGTTGAAAGTTGCTTGATGTATCGATGATGTATATCAAATTTCGTATTGAACAGTTGAATGGTTTCCGAGATATGGATCATTATCCATTTTGCATGAAATTAAAGATGGCTGCTACGGTTCCCACCCAATCAGGTCCCAATTCTATAGGCTTCTGGTCCTTGACTAGGTAAATAAGCATACCAAATTTGGAATTCATCAGCGGAACAGTTTTCCGGCTATCTCGCTCACGAACGGACGTACGGATAGACGGACGTACAAGATGATGACAATACCCCATGGCCAAAATTGGCCGAGGGGTAAAAACATGGGTCTGTGCCTGATAAATTTTAAGCCTTTTGGGGTTGCAACTCATTCATAGAAAGCTCCCTGTACATGAACAACTGCACTGACAACTGCATGCCATCATCTGTCAGTCTGAAGACCGGCAAGGTTGAATTCAGTTCAATTCAGGAAATTGATCATATGCACAGTGTGCACCCAAACATTAGGAACACAGTTGTAATTAATATAGTAATATACATGTGTGGACACAAATGATTCGTGCAGAAGCTTCAGGGTAAATCATATGATGTGCAATACAATTATTTGTTAGCAAAATTGAAGGAAATGTTGTCCTTCGTTTAAGATGACACGAAATTCAAAAATCAGGGTTTGCGGGGATTTCCCCGCCAGTTATTTCACATTATACTTCTGAAATAAAATATGGTTCATGCAAAAGCTTTAGGGTAAATCATATGATGTGGAATAGAATGATTTCATATAGCAAAATTGAAGGCCCATTTTGACTGGAACGGACAAGAAGAAGAGAAACTCAGTGGTGCCACCTTCAGGCAGATGTTGCTGAAATGCAATACGGACTGGCGTCCTGTTGCAAGGAATGTGTATTCCGAATTTCGGAATAATCCAACACAGCATTAGGAAGTTATCGCTTCGAACAGATGTACACGGAAAAAAAATCTATTTTGACCCAGTGGCGCCACCTTCAGGCCGACGTTGCTGAAATGCAATACGGACTGGCCTCTTGTCGCAAGGAATGCGAATGCTGAATTTCGGAAGAATCCAACAAAGCGTTAGGAAGTTATCGCTTCGAACAGACATGCACGGACATACACGAACATCCACGGACTCAAAGAAGCAAGAACCAGTGGCGCTACCTTCAGGCAGATGTTGCTGAAATGTAATACGGACTGGCGTCTTGTCACAAGGAATGCGTATTCTAATTTTGGAAGAATCCAACAAAACTTTAGGAAGTTATCACTTCGAACAGACATGCACGGACGTACACGGACATCCACGGATGCAAAGAAGCAAGAACTAGTGGCGCCACCTTCAGGCAGATGTTGCTGAAATGCAATACGGACTGGCCTCTTGTCGCAAGGAATGCGAATGCTGAATTTCGGAAGAATCCAACAAAGCGTTAGAAAGTTATCGCTTCGAACAGACATGCACGGACGTACACGAACATCCACGGACACAAAGAAGTAAGAACCAGTGGCGCCACCTTCAGGCAGATGTTGCTGAGATGTAATACAGACTGGCATCTTGTCGCAAGGTGTGCATATTCCGAATTTCGGAAGAATCCAACAAAGCGTTAGGAAGTTATCACTTCGAACAGACGTACATGGACATTCACGGATACGAAGAAGCAAGAACTAGTGGCGCCACCTTCAAGCAGATGTTGCTGAAATGCAATACAGACTGGTGTCTTGCCGCAAGGAATGCGTATGCCGAATTTCGGAAGAATCCAACTAAGCGTTAGAAAGTTATCGCTTCGAACAGACATGCACGGACGTACACGGACATCCACATACGCAAAGAAGCAAGAACTAGTGGCGCCACCTTCAGGCAGATGTTGCTGAAATGCAATACGGACTGGCGTCTTGCCGCAAGGAATGCATATTCCGAATTTCGAAAGAATCCAACAAAGCGTTAGGAAGTTATCGCTTCGAACAGACATGGACGGACATCCACGGACACAAAGAAGCAAGAACCATTTTAAAGTCCCCGGCCGCGTTGCGGCTGTTGCGGCCGGGGACAAGAAGATCCATACAGTAGTTCCTGAGAAATCACGGTAACAAGAATTGTTTACGGACGGACGACGGACCATGGACGAAAAGTGATTTGAACAGCCCACCATCTGGTGATGGTGGGCTAAAAATATATCCCATTTATTACATATATATGAGGTGAATAAAATACCACACACGCAAAAAAAAAAAAATGTATTTCATGATCCTTTATTTCACAAATTTTATGAAATATATTCTCCAAGTATTGACCCGTTCAGTGTCATCATGGAAATGTATCTTGATGTTGGGTGGCCCAGAAATGGACCTTAAAATCCCGAAGGACGCCTGTTGATGCAGCCTTTCTTCCTTGACGACAAGGATGCCATTGACCTGAAAGTAATAACAATATATCGATTAAGACATTATTGGTTAATCAAACAATCTTATTTTAAATTTATCTAGTTTATAAACATACATGAAATGAAAAATGATTTTCGATAATATTACGGCCGGGTATGTGAGCGTAGTTGCCTGACTAGGAAAATGAAAGCATACGTACTTTACTAGTAATAATTTACATCTGCACAATTAAGAAAAGACACACCAAATTAAAGTTTTATTGTGTTTTCATTTAATCTACAATTAAGAATTTGTGAACTTGGAGAGATAATCGGGTTCTGTTACTTCCGCGATGAATTCTGCGGCTTTGTTTCGTGACCTATATATCGTGATCGTATTTACGTTGGAATGCAAGACTGCCACTTCATGGGGTGATCGTATCCGAGTTAGAACTTCCGATCGTAAACTTCCCGATAAAATGGGGGTGATCGTAATAGGAAAGGGGATCGAATATTTGGAATGTTAACCGTAATAGCTAGGGTGCTAAAAATTCTTGCATTTATTTGATAGTCATGTTCAACAACTCAGTGCTACTTTACCAGGTTCACATGGAAATTATATGAAAATCATGAACAAATTCACTAATGAACAACTTACATGAACACACAATCCTTTCAATATACCCACCTTCTATTTTATCTTCCATAATGAAAGTTCTACGTCAGACAAAAGAAGATCTAATCACCCACTACTTGTAACAAGGACTTCACTTATTTGCCCGCCTTTTACAAAATCAGTTAGTTGGCGATGTTTAAATCTACCATTCTGCATCAGAGAGTTTTGTAAGGGTTGTAACTCCTGCAAGAGAAACTACATGTAGGTCAAAGTTTGCAGTGTACCCAGAGGAGTAGGCAGGCAGATAGTAGAGTCTCGCAGTGTAGGGAGGAGTAGGAGATTTCAGGCTATGTCCCAGCAGTGTACACAGGCAAACCGTCACCAACCAATACCACTCAGTAACTGGTTGGCGGGGAACTGATTGGTACTGGTAGGAAAGGTCCCCTTGCGGTACCGTTCAGTCTTCAACTGATCAGTACCTACCGGTAACCAACCGGGTACTGATTGGTCACCCATTGGATCCTATGAATTTTCTACTGATTGGCTACCATGCAGTTACCAATCAGTTACCGCTATGTTACCATCCCAATTTTCCACACTTGGTACCTGTTGGTAACAATGCAGTAACACTTCAGTTCCAGCTCAGTTAAAGCTTGGTTACAGCTCAGTTACTGAACGGCTACCAACCAATTTCTGCTTACCTGCCAGTACCTCTTGGTACTGGTAGGTACTGGTAGGAAAGGTCCCCTCGTGGTACTGTTCAGTTGTCAAGCTGGTCACCAATCAGTAACTGAACAGTATCAACCGGTCACCAATCAGTTACCACACATTTCATTTATGGTATAATCTATTGGTCACCAACCAGTAACTGATCAGTAGCCTTCAAGTCAGAACTGCATGGTACTGCAAAGTTGGGATCGTTGTGGCTACGACTTGGTTACCAATCAGTTACTGGTAGGTAACTGGAAAGAACCTGGCATATACTACCAAGTGGTGACTGATTGGTACCTGCACGGTACTGTTCAGTCAGGACTTCATGGTACCAATCCTGAACTTTCCGTGCAGTACCAACAAGTTACCTGGAGGTTACCAACAGGAAACTGAATGGTACCAATTGGTACAGAACTGAACGGTACTGAACGGTGAAAGTTTGCCTGTGTAGTGAGGAGTAGGGGGCTTTAAAAACAAAGTCTGTGCAGTGTAGCGAGGAGTACTCCTCTGCATTTGCATATTTGAGGAGTACTCCTCTACTGGTACACCTCGGGCTACACTGCTTGTGAGGAGTACTCCTCAGTTTGCTAAGGGATATGAACAAATGCAATGGCATGTGGAAGATTTCATGTGTTGTCAATCACTCTTCTGATTTCTGTATTCTGTATCTCTCTAATACAATTTTCCATCCTAACTTATTAGTTAAGAGAGTGACAGTGATCTCTCTCCTTCAAAACAAGAGACTTCAGTACTGATTCTGTAAACATTGTACTCTTCAAACAGTGTCTTCCTACTTTATGAAATTAAATTGAAGGTCTTTTTGCGTTGATCCTCCATGCCCCCAGTTACCAAAACTGTAAGCTAGGTCTCACCCCAAAAAATACCATACTAAATCTGAAATTTCATTTGCTCCTGTTGGGATGCAGTGTTTTACTCCGAAAAAAAAACACGGTCCTGGTTGACAATAAATTTCTCTCCCCTATGTACATGTACTCTAATACTGTTTCTAGTTTGATGGAAAGCATTGGTCATGGTCGATATTACAGGTTGACAATAAATTTCTTGCCCCTATTCTCAGTGGGTTTTTTTCTGATGGCAAACATTGGTACTGGTCGACAACTAGGGTTGACAATGAATTTCTGACCCTCACTCTCGCAGTGTTCTAGTCTGAAGAAAACCCTTGGTTCTGGTCGACAATGACGGTCGACAATAAATTTCCTGGCCGAATTCATGCAATGTTTTACTCCAAAGGAAAAAACATTGTGGTCCTAGTTGACAAAGATGGCTGACAAGAAATTTCTCGCAACACCCTCACTCTCGCAGTGTTTTACTCTGAAGAAACATATTGGACCTGGTCAATGACAGTCGACAATTAAATATGACTAAAATTTGTATTACATCTCACAAATAGCAGGTGCACATCTTGGACGAATGATTATTATTATAAGTCTGCAAAGTTTCAGGAACTCTAGGATAAGTTGATTGTCAATCATCTCACTGGTACATTGTAATTGATCATGTTGATAGGGAAGACGGCAAAGTTCAACACCTCATATATTGGGCCAAAAATTTCACTTCATCTTACAAATAGCAGGTGCACATCTTTGAAGCATATTTATTAAGCCTGCAAAGTTTCAGACACATCCAGTCATAATATCTTGCACTAGTTGATAATACAAAATAAGGTGTGACAGACAGACAAACTGATTGAGTAAACACATAATGCTCCCAGCCTATTGTAACAGCATAACAAGGGGTTCCCGGGTGTGAAAATGAATAGGACCCACCTGCGGGGTGCCCGGGTGTAAAAAGGAATAGGACCCAAATGTTGTGATATGACTGAAATATAGTTGAAAGCGATTCACTCACTCACCCACCTAAAAATACCAGAAATGTACTGTTATGAATATGAGCTAGAGATGGTAAACTTATTAGTCATATTGAATCTTGTATAAGTTACAATTCAACTAACCACACCAAATACTCCCACCACATACTTCCACATAAATATCGAGAGACCAAACCTATCTAAACAGTTCTTTCTCCGGATTTCACCGGATCACTCCACATGTATCGTGGTATTAGCCTTCTACCTTGATGGCCAGCTTGATTCCGTTAGGTGCGCTCAAATCGGAATTCTTACTAGAAACGGTTTCCCTCTCTAGAAACAGATCAACTGTGAAATTGACAAGAGCACAAATTGGTTTTCCCTCCTGAAATATCACCATAAAGTTAAACATAGTATCACGCTCCTTTAGACAAATGGTGTCTGGCTAAAGCTGACCTATCCGCAGCGATTACCTGCCCATCCTTGTTAATGCTAGCCGCATGAGATCTCCATTAGCCCCACACGATGGTGAGCTGGAGGACACAGCGGCCAACAACCGCAAACACCAAATGTAATAAGTCAAACTCAATTGCCAAGCGGCATCAAATCTAGCTTGAATATCAAGATGGGCTAGTCGAAGGTGGGTAACACACACGTTCAGTCAATAGTTGAACTGTCCACATACATGAAGCTACACTGTAACACACTGTAAGCTCTTTCCTTTTTCATCTCAGCACTCTAAAATAAAGCTTATATTTTCCCCTCAAGGTTTCCAAAAGGATAAATTGTAAAGAAGCAATATAAGGTATAAAGAAACAATTCATTATGACAACAAATTCATTAACATGTAAATTGCATTGACCTTGCTAAGGTCAGCTTACGATGCGAACAGTGCAAGTGCAGATGCATGCATTGCCCCTTGTAAAGGCAACTTTGTTCGTGATTTGGATATACTGGGGATATATGTTGCAATCAATCAAAACAGAAGAAAATGAAATAAAATTGCTCACAACAGGCTTAGAACGAAACCAATCTATCAAACTTGGGAAGTGCAGTGAAACGGCCAAATGATCTTTGAATAATTTTTACTGAGAAATTGTCTCATTGTCTCTCCATTTACCCTGTTTTGAGGCGATAATTCTCTAACCCCTAGGCTACCCTTACTGTCCAGAAGTGTCTTTGAAGTAACTTTGAAGTAACTTTGAAGTGTGGCCATATTTCAACCTTGAAGTGCAAGGCTCAGAGTCAGAAGTGTGCTTGCAGTGTGGGTATTGTTTTGTAGCAATGCCATATAAGGGCATTGAAGTCACAATGAAGTCACAATGAAGTCACTTAGAAGTGTGCCTCAAATATTTTAATTAGGTACTGCAAAGGCACTTCATAGACACTTCCACAGAAGGGTAACCTTCATAGGCACTTCTGAAGTGCTCTTGAAGTACCTAATTAGAATATTTGAGGCACTTCAATGTCCTTATATGGCAAGTCCTTCATCCACTCTTCTACAGAAGGATACCTTTCATATGCACTTCTGAAGTGCTCTTGAAGTACCTTATTAGTATCATAGCAAATCCGTGTGATGAAAAGGTATGTAAAGCCACGAGATATTTACTTTCCCAGAAAAGAATACATAAATATATATTTGAGCACAGAAAGTTTTATTCAGAGAAAATACAGAATGAGACAGAACAGTACATCATAAAATATTTACAATAAACCGCTAGCACAAATCCTTGAGACAAAATACAGCACAGTTCTATTTTTTTGTATGCATTAATTTACATGCAGTCTTTGGTATGAGAATTTATTGCAGTAGTATTATTATTCAAGGGTGACCGTGTTCTTTTCCAACTTGAACTTGAAGCAGCAGATCTTTCGAAGGATAGTTTACTTCAGTTGCCCTGAGGTCCACTCGGACGTAACCCAACGCTGAAACCCACCAGTCTGAATTGTGAACTTCTTGGCCTGTGGCGATAAATACATGCATATAATTAAAACCTGATCAGTTGTATATATGGTTCCATATGACATGCAATCCAGTTTTTTTTTTTTTTTTTAATACACTCTGGATGATTGAATAGGTTGACTACCATAAAGGGTTAAGAATGGAACACATCCCTACGATTTACAAAAGATTGATGAAGATGTCTATTATCCTTTCTTTAGTACTCCATGATATACAACAATGGAGATAAACAGTTTGTGTGATGTTCTAGCCAATATACACTATGAAGAAATCAACCATACCTACATGTAGGTGTGCTCATTAAATTTCCCCATCAGTCGAGTGGCTGCTTGAAGTGAGCCGAGTTCCTTGTTGCAGCTGTATTCTGGAATTATTAAAGTATTGACAAAGAAGCCATTAGAAACAATCATGTGGATTTTGATAATTTGTCTTTTTTAAATTCCTGGTTCAACTAAATCTTCTGCAAGACTTCAAATAACAAATAAATGCTTATTAATTACAAATTGTATTCTTAAATTTTTGAAATGAAATAAATGTATGAAATGAAATCAAGATGTGGGTAAAAATGTACAATTGAAGTGTGAAGATCCTTAGCTTTGGTATATGAGCAGTGCAATCAATAGACAAGGAAAATATAGCCTGTTATAATGATAAAAATTAAGTCTAATCATAATTGATTATACTTTTTCTGATTACAGCTAAAACAGGTAATGCTAACATTTTATTATCAATATATTCTAAAACTTATTTCTTTACCATTTTGTCAAAAAGCTGGTATGGGAATATTCTACATTCTGCAAGGAAAAAAATAAATACAATTTATGAATCAATAAAAAATCAAAACAACAAGATAATTTATTTAGAGCTACCATCCCCCCAACCAGTAAATCCACCTGTTTTGACATGAACTGAACAGTTTTGTGATAAAAATATCTCACCCTCAGGGGATTTCCTCCAGGGGTGCATGCCAATCTTCATGTGAGGTCCCCAAGCCTGGTGTTTCCAAGCTGACAATTCACACAATCATAACAATGGCATTTAATCCACACTGCCTTGATCAACCTGGATAGATCTGAAAGTGATATTGGGACAGAGATATGGATATTTCGCCATGTTACATGACCCATTAAATTTGACTGCAATTATAAGGTGGAGTACATTATAATAACCTGCAGTCCATATAGCAAAATATTTATTGAGGCCAATATCAATTTTTTAATATGTCAAGGGAAACTTGTTGATAAAATAACTAGCTGACACTCTCAGGTCTACATCACTGTTCAGCTCAGTTCTTTGCTTATTAAGTTATGAAAAACAGAAAAATTTTAGTTATATTTATAAGTTACTTACCATATCACTAGCTGCTATCATCACCATCTGCAATACAGTTCTTCAAACCTCCATAGTTCTAGCTTAACAGGAATAACAGCCATTTTGTCCAATTTTACTATAAAATCATGGATTTGGAATGACTATAAAATCTGAATTCAACAAGATTTCTTATCTAATATGTGAGAGACTGGTGTTATTAATGTCTTTATTCTATTCAAATAGAAACTCATAGTACTGATCACTTTAAAATATCAAAAAATATGTTCACAGTTCTGAGTAATATGTCAGTAACCACATGTGAATATTTTACACAGTTGTAGCTATTTTGAAATGTGAAGTACAAATCTGATGTTTGGTGGTTTCATTGAAATGAGATTTGATGTCACTGAGTGAAATCAAATCAGCCGAGCCAACTTTAAGCTGGGTTATTCCCAGAGCTAATTAATATAACTGAAACTTGTAAACATGTAGTTCTAATTTATAATGTTATGTTACTGTAACAGTTTGTGGGAAAATTACAATAATCTAGAAATCCTATTAGATTGAATCTTATAGGATTTTTCAGAATCTATTATAATAGGATTTTTTCAGAATCTTATAGGATTTTTCAGACTCTTATATTTTAGAAGCTCATATGATTTTTTAGAATCTTTAGGATTTTTCAAAATCTTATAGGATGCTAGAAGATATTTTTTGCAAGGGGAAGTCCCCCAAGTTATGCTATATAACTGACAAAGTCCAAGAAGTGTCTTTGAGGAGTACCTTAGATTATGCAGAACAAAAACAAAGTCTCAGAAGTGTTTCTGAAGTCCCCTAAGTTTTGCTGAAGAACTGACAAAGTCCAAGAAGTGTCTTTGAGGAGTACCTTGGATTATGCCGAACAAAAACAAAGTCTCAGAAGTGTCTCTGAAGTCCCTCATTTTTTGTTATGAAATTGACAAAGTCCATGAAGTGTCTTTGAGGAGTCCCTTGACTACTGCCTTTTTCTAATGAAGTACCTTTGAAGTGTGCCAATATTTTTCTCTGTCGTTGAAGTGCCTTTCAAGTGTACTCTTCAGAGGCACTTCTAGGCACACTTCACATGAAGTGTGACACTTCTGGACAGTAAGGGTAACCATAGGATCTATCAGATAATATTATTAACCATCTTCTGGGTAATGGGTTAGAGCTTTAGAGGAAGCTTGGACTAGTGCTATCCCCAACTATACAATGGACATACCAAATTTCATAAGTTTTAGGATCAGTTACCTTGACCTTTTGACCTGAAGATGAATAGGATGTTCCTTGTCCCAAGAATAATGTAATATATACCATAAGTTTGTAACCAGGAACTGTGAATACCACACAGACATCAAAAGTAACAGACAGACATTAAAATCAATAGGCTCAATTGCCAGAAGTTTGGGATTTATGTCGGGAATGTTATTCTATATGTTAAATTGAGGGGGATATGTTTTATGTTTTTGTTATAACTTATATAAGTTATGTTTTCTTAGATGCAATTTTCAGGCCTCAATTTAAGGAGTGCTGATGGTAACCTCTCAACAGGTTACCATGAAATCTACACTGGTAACCTATGGCAACCTATTGCATAATTATTAACCTTTTGTCATATTATTAGTCAAAATTATGGGGACCTAAAAATAAGTTACCACTATTTTTCATATGGCAACCTCCGGGCAACCTGAAAACAGGTTACCCTAAATTGAGGCCTGAATTTTGATCATCAAAATTTTAGTAGAAGTGGCAAAATTTTCACCTAATTGAGGGAGATCCCTCCAAGCTAGCAATTCACACTTGTCTCATACAAACACTGCAGTGATCATCACTAATCTATTCATGCGTCAATTCCATTACTTGATTTCTCCAGTTTAATAAGCACTGTAAAACCATTTATTTATCATGGGGTTCGAAATTTTATACATGTATGGTTATTCTGAAATAGGTACATGTAAAGAAAGAAGCAGTGCCTCAGTTCTCTAAATATATGTTACTTTGTTTGCTGAGATATTAAATAGGTACATGTAGTAGAGTGGTTTTAATTGTTCAAGTAAACCAAACAGCATGATCACTTGCAACATTTGCCAAAACATTTTCAAGTCGTAAAGTTCTGTATTTCTTATAGGGACCAATATTGTCAGATTCTTCAATTCGGTGAATAACATTAAAATGGGAAATGACCGAGATGACGTCGGATAACGTGACCAGGTGTCCTTGATGTCACATTAGAAGCCGTCATAGTGTAATAAAAGTTCTAAGATCGAGTATGACGTTGCAAAGCATCACGCCCGGAATGCCAATGCGAGTTTTGTGACGTCATCTCAGGCACTGGAGGTAAGTACAGGTGCTATCATGTTTTTCAGAGAATGTCAGAAGTGTGATTTCAATGCCTGTGATATTAAAAAATAAGGTCACAGAAAAACGTTCACCATAGTTGATCTCAACTACTAAATAACTTTTATCAAAATATGTTATTTGCTGAATATTTATAAATGATATATATATAAATCATTATTTATTGAGGGTAACTCAATCAGTTATAAACTGTTCTTCCAAGAGGCCCTCCAAATCAAAAGTATACAAAATATCAAATGTCATAAGTTAATACCAACGTGGTCAAATAAATATTTAAACATCTTGGAGAATAATCACACAATTGCAAGCTAGACTACAAGATGCTACTATATCTCTTCAAATTTCATCACAATCCACATATGATACCTGAACTAGACATGATTTATAATCATTTTCTACTTATGGGACACAATAAACTTGACCTTTGACCTCAGAATGAATAGGATTCCTTTTTGTCCCATGTGTACATGTAAGGTACTGAACTCAAAGTTTGATACCAAGCCATAACATGGAACTGGAGATATCACACAGACAACACATGACAGGAGGCACAACAGGGCTCGCTTTTCCACAGGAATCCAGGAATTCGATTCCCGTAAGCACTCCCGCAACTTAATTTACAGGAATCCAATATATTCCCATAAAATTTCAGCAATCAGTACCGAAATGATAGCTTTAGATTCCCATAGAGATACAATGTAGATTGCGGGATTCTGTTTGGATTCCTATTAATTTTGACGAAAAGCAAGGCTTGCACACAGATGGACAGAATTTACAGTTGCAGTGACAACCTCATGATAGAACGGGTGCATTAAAATATGCAATGTACTTGTAACAAAGATGTAAATTATGAAAATACACTTCATAAACATGATTCCTTATACATGTACGTGTATGCATTTGGACATGTTAAATGCATCTCTCACACTTATAAAGGGAAGTAACTAATGGCGAGTAACATTAAACTATATTCCGATGTAGCTTTTCTGAGATTCAGTATGTGTTCCTCAAAATGAGTTAGCCCATCAAAAAAAAAAACCATGTAGAAGATGTAACTGCCCTTCTGAATATGCTGACGTCAGACTGGTATTGTGTGACATGTAAATATCTCCATAATTCTCAAATTCCAAATTGGAAGCCATTAATACATTGTGCCAACGGAAATGCCTGCAAATTTCCTTGTTTGCTTTGGAAAAGAAATGCTCATTAAAACCGGCTGTTAATATTGGCAAGCTGTACCTGTCCATATGATGAGCCCAGATTTATTGGATTAGTATTAAACATTGGACATATAGTCTTACATACATGTTAATTAGAAATATCCTGTAATTACAGATGGACAAGCTAATTATGGTATTAGCATGTTGATGTGGTTAACATGAAAATATTCTTTATTGACCATAATAACTAAGCATGAGTCATGAATGAGCATAGCCCTTAATTAGAGTATTTCATCATGCTAATGAACTGTCAAGGTTCCAGCATCCCTAACAGACTTCTAAAATTTGAAACCTATTTGAAAACTCTATAGGTTAATTAGTACTTTTAATACTTTTAACAATGTCTTTGTTATTAATATTATTGTAGTCCAAAGAGCCACAAGCATGTCAGTACTTGTGATCAATGTTGTTATGGAACGATAAACCACGTCACAGCGCAACATTGTTACATATCTGTTCCATTCTCTGCATTACTGTGACGTTCCGCCGACTTGGCAGGATGCTCGAAGTATGACGTTATCAACGTCATCTCTGACATCAAAAGGGGCAGTGAAGATTTGTCTTCAACTGTGGGAAGCTGCCTTTGAATCCTCCGAGACAGAATATGAGTCAACAGTTGGAAAAAACCTTCAATACATTTTATTATTCACATTATCTTGACTATGACGTAAACTTGCAAAAGTACCAAAATTTGGGAAATATTCATACAGTCATTTGGAAAGAATCTGTTACGTCATTATACTTTTATCAGGTATGCCACCTAGAAGCAGATCGGCACGAAAAACAATCATAAGCGAGATACTGAGGAAAGGTACCACATACCAAATCTGACAAGAATTTGTTCAGTTTGTCAGAAGTTATTGTCCAGAAATGACATCAGATGGACAGATACATGGTACAGCAGTGAGCCATCGGGAGACAATTAAGAGATGATATAGTGTCCTAAATTAATACATTATTTGATTGATGTTTAAATTTATTAAATCTGGAAGTTGACAAAATGGTCCAAAATCAGGCAGGTAATGAACAATTTCTTTGTTATTCCTACGAAGTAGGCTAATTTGCAAATTGTCCGGTAATGAGTGAGTGAGTGCATCTGAATCCTTTCTCCGCCAAAATAAGGAGAACCGTTGACATTAGAACCTTGATTTTTGGCATGAACGTGCATTAGTGTACTTACTTAGGTGACCTATAAACCTCAAAATTGGCAAAAGCATGTCCTAATGCCTCCTAAGACCATGGAAAAAATCAACCATAGAGGTCCATGTCCCTCGCTAGCAGCACCAGTTATGGTGGATTCCACCATAACTGGCGCTGCTGCTGTGGGGGCCATGGACCTCTATGGTCGATTTTTTTTGGTCGATGATATCTCATATCATTGATGAAGAGTATTATTTGAAAATGGAGATATCGCTGATGAGCTTAACATAATCTAATACAGCGGATGGCACCCATATTGGGTTATGCACATCCATAAAACATAATACATGACAACTGTCCTCTCACCAATGTGCATGCACTCCCCAAGTTTGAAGTCGATCAGTTGAATTATTCTAGAGTTGTTGTCCAGACAAGATGCAACTGCTTAAAATGCAACATAATCCAATATCGCTGGTAGATGGCAGCCAAATTGGATTATGCTCTTTCATGAAACACAATCCTAACCGGGATCTCACCAAGGTCAAGGGACTCCCCAAGTTTGAAGTACATGTAGATCAGTTGAATCGTACTCCAGCTATTGTCCGGACAAGATCAAACTGCTTAAAATCCAATGAAATCCAGTATGGCTGATGGTGGCCATATTGGATTAAGCACGTCCTTGAAAAACAATCCTAATCCTCCTCTCAACAATGTCAAGGCACTCCCCAGGTATGAAGTAGATCGGTTGAATCATTCTCGAGTTATTGTCCGGACAAGATCCAACTGTTTATAATCCAATATGCCTGACGGCGGCCATATTAGATTACGCACATTCCGAAAAACAATCCCAACGGTCCTCTCACCAATGTCAAGGCACACCCCAAATTTGAAGTTGATCGATTAAATCGTTCACGAGTTATTGTCCGGTCAAAAAAATCTAAGATCCAACTGCTTATAATCCAATATGGCTGACGGCGGCCATATTGGATTATGCACATCGCTGAAAAAAAATCCCAACCGTCCTTTCACCGATGTCAAGGCACTCCCCAAGTTTGAAGTTGATCGGTTAAATCGTTCACGAGTTATTGTCCGGACAAGAAAATCTAAGATCCAACTGCTTATAATCCAAAATGGCTGACGGTGGCCATATTGGATTACGCACATTCCTGAAAAACAATCCCAAACGTCCTCTCGCCAATGTCAAGGCACACCCCAAGTTTGAAGTTGATCGGTTGAATCGTTCACGAGTTATTGTCCGGACAAGAAAATCTTACGGAACTACGGAATTACGGAACTACGTAATTACGGAACTACGGACACCGGTGTTTCTAAGTCCCCCCCCCCCCCACTAAGTAGCGGGGGACAATAAGCTCAATTAGGTCATTGTCAGTGTAACCTGACCTAATGGTCAAGGTCAATGTGACCTATTTTCTGACCCAATTTCTGACCTAATTAGGTGACCTAGAAACCTCGAAATTGGCAAAAACATGTCTCAATGCCTCCTACGACCATATCAATCCCTACTTCATGGATCCTGTGACGCTAGTCACATTATTCATGTTATGCATTGGGGGTCATCAAATTTAACAGGGTGATTAAATTATTAGAGGATTTACTGTACCACACATTGTCACGATCGTGATGATCACATTCTTTGATGCCATTAACCAGGAATAAAGGACCAGTGGCATTTACCCAAGACAAAATCCTCCAGCTGTGAAGTTTGTGAAACCAAAACTTAATTTCTTCAATTCTGCACAAAAAGCAGTACAGAAACATACCCAAGTTTTACACTGACTTCACAAACATACCCAAGTTTTACACTGACTTCACAAACTTCACAACTGCAGGTTTTTTCTTAGGAAACGTCACTGGTCCTTCATTGATGGGCAAAATGTAATCTTGAGTGAGGTCTCGAGGAAAAAAAAAATCCTGGGAACAAAAATCCTCATTTCAACAGTCCCTCTAAATACCCTTTGGAGACAAGTTATCAAGTCCCTTTGGGTCATCGTGGGACAATTAACCAGTAATTATAGACAAGCGATTATAGAAAAAATGGATGCCCTGGAGCTTTACTTCTGGGGCCTTGGTTCCGGTAGAGAACAAAACCTTTTCCAGGAAAGATGTCTGCTTCCTACAACAAGCAACACTGGAATCTATAATTGAGATTACATCAGCCTAAACCTCTTTATATGTACATGGAAATGTGGTCTCCCCATCTGCCTAGTCGATACGAGGAACAAAAAAGTGAAATCACTCAAAGATACAGAGATCAATCTATCTCAGAGCTGAGATTGATTTATGGTAAACCCAGGAGCTAAGGCCATAAATTGCTCAATACCCATCCTACAAGCTGCTAATAGTTTGAATGATTGCCATGAAAAAATGCGGAGCCACACAGCCCACTGTCAGCTTGGCTCCTGTTTTTTAAACTCTAATCACAGGGACCAACATCTCCAATTACCAGGCAGATAAATGTTTATTCACGGCTGTAAATGTAGCAGGTACATGCAGAATGATTTCTGAAAGAATTCAATTATTAATCCATTTGCTTAATACCATGGAAAAACTCTACAGGATAGGCCAGCATGCAGATAGCCACCTCATATGTGAACATATTGTTCTTCTCTAGAAGCAGTGTTCTACAATGTGTTTTGGGTTACCATATTCAGTGCAGTGTGAAAGGATATGGAACTCTTTTGTGTGCGGAGATAAATCTAGTCCGTACACAGAGGTTTTGGTAGGACCAGAATGCCAGTCAGACATATCAAAATGTATGATCATGTATTAAAGGTTTCAATTCTGTTGAAGAAATGTACTGAATTGGAACCAGTGAGCATCTCTCTTCATTTATAAACTTAATTTGGAGTACTACATGCAGTTTCAAATTATGAGTAACGATCGAGAATGAGAATGAGAATTCCATTGTTTTCACCATCTCAAAATTTTTACAGCTACTTATACCCCGGGGGCCAGAGGGCTAAAACTCCAACGTCCTGCTGTAAAAGGTTGTTGGGTTTAAATATATTCTGTAGATACCCAGTACCAATTTGCACATGGACAACCCCGCCAACTTGCTACTGGAAGCTTGTTATAGGCTACAATAGAACTCTCCCTGATAAAACCCTGCATGGTTCTACAGCAGATAGGGGAAGGGTTATGTAAATAACAATAAGTACCTTGTTGTGTACTTGGATGTTTATTATGCGGCATAAATACAATTACCATTGATCAGTGAATATATTGAATTCAAAATATTCGATTTAATTTTAATAGGGTGACGTCACTTAGGGGTCATTTCCAAATGTCGGCTGAAAATCAAAATTCCCCACTTTTTCAATTTTCAAAGTTTTTTGTAGGTTAAATTACCGAGCCAAAGTGTATTAACTGTATGAGATGTCCAGCGATGGCATAGTGATATATTATCGAAAATTTGAGTGCTCTAGTTTGAAGATTTCAGGAAGAAATGTAGGTCGTTGTCAGGGTATTTCTTGAAATGTAGATTTTCGAGCTACTGGGTATCAAAATCATCATATAATCATAACAGTTACTCCTAAGGCCTAAACATATTGCGAAAATACTAGTGTGCTAGATATTTAGGAATACTTTTTTATCCGGGACCATCTCAAATGTACGATTGTTAGTCTCTTTTAATATGAAATATTTATTTATAGCTAAAATCGTCATTAACGAGGCTGGTATAATCCCAATTAGGGGACAGGTTAATCTAAAGCTGTGTATGATACATGTTCCTTGTATTCTTAACCAATTGTTTCCAGGAGATTATTTCAGGTGAAACTGCTATTAGTGAGTATGGGTTCAATAGAAAACAAGAGCCCAAGGGGCTTCAATATACGCCCGTATATCTGGGATTACATTGGTTCAAATTTCAAGGTTGTTTAATAGCCTTGATTCCAACTTGATCTAGCAATCCAGAGAAAGGTCTACAATTTTTTGCTTATGAGAATGTAACATATATCACATCTTACATTGCATGATAAACTAAAATGAGCTTAACTCTTGGTAACTGGTTGACCTTGAAGCAAGAGCTGAGAGCTCACATATCCCACACTGAAATCGACAATAGTCAAACACAAGAAAATAGTAGTTTTCCTGCAAATGGATTCCTTTCAGACGAGAGAATTTTTCATGAAGGAAGAAGAAAGTGATGAAGTAAACCTTTGTTCTTGAGTTAATAAACAGATGTGAAGTTCATAAAGGACTCCTTTCCCCGTTAAATTAGTAAATGTATGGTTTTTATTTCACAACAGTTTAACTAAATGAAGCGTTTCAAACATGGGAGACAACTCCACAGGACAATATCATATTAATGCAGGGGAAAGACTTTTGAATATTCCAACAATATTCCAACACATTTAGTCAGCTAAGCTTGATTCAGTTTTGGGGGACTGCGACCTAGAACTTTGACAAATTGATCTCATATGTATGGTTCCACTTTGCCATGCGAGTAAGGTATATTCAAAGTTTGGTACCAATCCATACCTTGAAACTAGAGCTATCGCATGGACAACAAATGTTAATGGATGAATGGACAGAACGCAACATCGCATTACAGGACCTCGTCTTCGACAGGCATATGAAAATGTGACTTTTAATGATTTCTTGATTTTGGGGTCACAGTGACCTTGACCTTTGACCTTGGCCTAAATTTTGGTACATGACAAACCGTCTCCCCTCAATTTCTCAATGGACACAAAAAATCATGATTTTTAACAATTTCACAATTTTGGGGTCACAGTGACCTTGACCTTTGACCTTGACCTACATTTTGGTATGTGACACATAGTGTGTCCTTAATGTATCTACTGACACAAAAAATGTTATTTTTAATAATTTCCTAATTTTGGGGTCAGTGACCTTTGACCTTGACCTAATTTTTGGTAAGCATCACTTCATTTCCGCCTATTGAATCCACTCACAAAAAATAAGAAATTTTTAACGATTTCCTGATTTTTCTATCACACTGACCTTTGACCTCTGACCTTGACCTACATTTAATATGCAACACATCGTTCCCCCCTAGGGCATCCACTCACCAAAAATTAGAACTGTAGATAGCAAACTGTCAACGATCAATGATTTCCTGATTTTTGACAACAATGACCTTTGACCTCTGACCTCGACCTTAATTTTGGTACGCGACACATCGTCTCCACCTGGCATATCCACTTACAAAAAATTGCAACTGTGGATAGAAAACGTTCACAGATATAGACCGGACACGAACACTTCAGTGATTTCCTGTTTTTTAGGCCAGTGACCTTTGACCTGTGACCTCGACCTTCATTTTGGTACGCGACACATCGTCTCCCCGTAGGGTATCCACTCACCAAAAATTGGAGCTGTAGGGTATCCACTCACCAAAAATTGGAGCTGTGGATAGAAAACTGTCCCAGACATAGACCGGACAGACGGACAGACGGACAGATGGACGGAATCCGCCATCCCATAATACGACCGCCTTTTGGGCGGGCGTATAAAAAGGTAAAAGGAAAGCGTTAGAAATATAGACCATGAGCCAATAATTGAAAGTCCCTGTTTTTCATGGAGCTCATTGCATGTCTTTCGACATCTGCTTGTTTGCCAGTGGAATATTATTGATGGAATAGAGGTTGAGGCTAGGTCAAATGTATGTGGTATTGACGTTTTTTTGTCATTTCAACAGAAAAAACAAGCCTTGAACCTATTTGCATAGTTTCAGGTCAAAATATGACGGATAAATTCAAAATGGCGCTCATATGGGGCCAACCTAAAAGATCGCGCTTTTTCAGTTTGCTTGTTTAATTCGAAGCATTATTCTCAGCTTATTGGGGGTTTTTCAAAATCGATTGATCTTTATTAATCACAGACCAACATATTACATGCAGGTCAACTTTGAATCTATTTGCATTTCCCTAAGATTAAGATATGATGGTCAAATTCAAAATGGCGGTCGTGTGGAGTCATCTGAAAATCAGGTTTTTTCATGTTACACCTATACTTCAATGAATTATTCTTAGCTCATAGTTCAAGTTTGTCAAAACCGATGGACCACTTATCATGGCCCAATACCTTGCGTCAGTTTTGAATCTATTTGCATTTCCCTAAGGTTAAGATATGATGGTCAAATTTAAAATAGCGGTCAGGTGGAGTCATCTGAAAATCAGGCTTTTTCATGTTGCACCTATACTTCAATGAATTATTCTTAGCTCATAGTTCAAATTTGTCAAAACCGATGAACCTTTTACCATAGCCCAATACCTTGCATCAGTTTTGAATCTATTTGCATTTCCCTAAGATTAAGATATGATGGTCAAATTCAAAATGACGGTCATGTGGAGTCATCTGAAAATTAGGCTTTTTCATGTTACTCGTATACTTTGATGAATTATTCTTAGCTCATTGTTCGAATTTATCAAAACCGATGGATCTCTTATCATAGCCCAATACCTTGCGTCAGTTTCGACTGTCGCTATATAGCTGAAATATTGCTGAACACGACATTAAACTGTAATTCTTTCTCTATCTGCATTTTCCTAAGATTAAGATACGATGGTCAAATTCAAAATGGCGGTAAAGTGGTCATCTTAAAATCAGCCTTTTTCATGTTACTCCTATGATTCAGTGAATTATTCTTAGCTCATTGTTCAAATTTATCAAAACCGATGGACCTCTTATCATAGCCCAATACCTTGCGTTAGTTTTGAATCTATTTGCATTTCTTTAAGATTAAGATATGATGGTCAAATTCAAAATGACGGTCATGTGCATCTGTAAATCCCGCTTTTTTTAAATTGCTCGCATAATGTGAAGCATTCGTCTTAGCTTATTGTGTGGACTTTTACAACTGAGGGGTCTCACATCATAGCCTGTCACCTTACACCCATTTTCAATGTATTTCCTTAGTCTTCAGTTTATTACAGTTTATCAGTGTAATTCAAATTGACGGCCATAAGTAGTCCACTCAAATTTTTTTCCCATTTTGCTCCTTATTGTATTATTTTCAAGTCAGAGTCAGATCCACATCATAGTGTATCAAATTATGCTCATTTTAATCTTCAGTTGAGAAGTAAATGTTAAATTGAAAATTGCAACCATGTGGGCTATTATGGGACTCATACTTTCATGTTGCTCATGTTTTTCATGTTCAAGACATGTAGCCGACAGTAAAATTGTCAAGCTTTTTCAACTTAAATTCATCTATCTATTAATAAGCCTAGTTTGAGCTTATCTGCATAATCCTCACTAGAATAAATTATTGAGGCATTCAAGATGGCAGAAACATGGAGTCCTTCAAAACACGTGTTGTAAAGTGTTATTCGTCTAATTCAAGTGATCATTTTTAGCTTGAAGCAGATACTTGTAGGAGCTGAGAGGTTTCACATCAAAGCTGATCATCTTAGGCTCATTTTGAATCTATTTGAATAATCCTCGACAGATAGCATAATGGTTACCGGTATATAATGGTTCAAATTTACAATAATGTGAGGCTGTCTGTCACTCAATTCCAGGCAAACTTTATCATCAAGAAACACACAGGAAAACATCATACTTCAGTCCACCGTGACATGTTGTTATCGACTTGGCTATATTCGCATGATCCTGGTCCTGTACTCTGTGAATAATAGCTATAATTATGCTATCCTGCACGAGGTATACTTTGGAATAAAGTCTTTACGCTTCTCGTCATATTTTGCCGTAGGTGTTTGTGAATTTAGAATACGTATCTGTAGAATCAAATGCTAGAAAGGAAGAAAAAAACATTAAAAAAATATATCGAAAAGAAGTGATACCTTTTTTTATTTTTTGTGACGTCATAACTATTAGAGCCAAATATTAAAAAGTTCACAGCAGCTGGAAGATTGTGTCGTCTACCAACAGTATTTTACCATATATGCTTACATAATTTTTTTTTAAATATATATATATTAAATGAATGACAAATGATGAAAAAGGCCAATGACAAACGGTGAACATGACAAAGCATGGACGCCATCTTGAATTTAATATCGGTCTTCTGAATCTTGTTTTCAACATTAGGCTAGATAAGATCACACTGCAGTAAGCTATCAGGCCAGAGCATGCATGTTTGTTTTATTTTAATGTCATGGTGCCTCCTTTGCAGGAGAGGGTGACGAAATTTGGAAGTTTTGGGATTATCTGTGACGTCATCACTTTCTGAGCCAATAAAAACTTTCCAGTAGCTAGTTTACATGGTTGTCCACCTACATTTTGTTACTATGTATATATGGAAACTATTCATGCCCAACAACCTTTTACAGCAAGACTTTTGATTTTTTCATCAAATTGCGGTCTTGGCCCCCTGGGTATTACACATGTACATGTATTTCCTGTATCTTTGTCACATCAATCTAGTGCAAGTTCAATTCATTTCTCGTATCCTTAATCTAATTAATGTCAATTTTTTTTATGACTTCCAAGTTGATCTTTCCCATCATCTCAATGCAAATAAAATGACTCCATACATTATGTCAATCTGTCTGAAGTGGGTGAGTGAGTGAGTTAGGGTTTAATGTTGCATTCAGCAATATTTCGGTCATATAGCGATGATATAATGTTAAACCTTAATTATCTCTCTCTCTCTCTGATATCTATCTAACTGCGATATGATTACCTGGACATGTGCAACTATCCATGTACAGTCATTATAGAGGAAATTAATCTTGTGCTCGTGGCAACAGACCTGGTACAAAACTCACGCTGCTCACCCACTTGGGGGCCTGTCTCAAGTGGTTGTCTTGACACACATTTCACACCCCTTTTCCACTTTTCTACATCACTGACATAACAGATAAAGAATGAATGTATTAAGGTATATAAAGTGAACTTTGTGAGATACCGTTGTTCACATTTCATAAAGAACACAAAGGTGACTGAGATGCCAGTATCCAAAGGTGACTCCACATTCCAAAAGGCACACCAAGGTGTCTGTGGGATACCATTGTTCCGATTCCAGAAGTAACACTAAAGTGACTCTGTGGGATATCACTGATCGGATTCCACAGGGAACACATACCAAGGTGTGAGATACATGTACCAAATTCCAGACTTCAGAAGTAGCACCAAGGTGAATCTGTGGAATACCATTGTCCACATTCCCAAAAGAACACCAAGGTGACTATGAGATACCACTGTCCCGATTTCAGAAAGAACACGAAGGTGAATTGTGGGATACCATTCCTCAGGTTCCAGAATGAACACCAACATGCACTGTGATCAATTATTGTCCACATTCCAGACGTAACACCAAGGTGACTCTGTGAGATATCATTGTCCACATTCCAGACTTCAGAAGTAGCACCAAGGTGAATCTGTGGAATACCATTGTCCGCATTCCAAAAGTATTATTACCAAGGTGACTATGAGATACCACTGTCCCGATTCCAGAAGTAACACTAAAGTGACTCTGTGGGATATCACTGACCGGATTCCACAGGGAACACATACCAAGGTGTGAGATACATGTACCAAATTCCAGACTTCAGAAGTAGCACCAAGGTGAATCTGTGGAATACCATTGTCCACATTCCCAAAAGAACACCAAGGTGACTATGAGATACCACTGTCCCGATTTCAGAAAGAACACGAAGGTGAATTGTGGGATACCATTCCTCAGGTTCCAGAATGAACACCAACATGCACTGTGATCAATTATTGTCCACATTCCAGACGTAACACCAAGGTGACTCTGTGAGATATCATTGTCCAGATTCTAGGAGGAATACCAAGGTGACTGCATTGCAAGATCCCAAAAAATGTCCAAATTCCAGAAGGACCACCAAGGTGACTCTGTGAGATACAATTATCCCGATTTCAGAAGTAACACCAAGGTGACTCTGTGAGATACTATGTTCCACATTTTAGAAGGAAGACCAAGGTGATTGCGAGATACCATTGTACACATTCCAAAAGTAATACCAAGGTGACTCTGTCAGATACTGTTGTCCACATTCCAGAAGTAACACCAAGGTGACTCTGTGAGATAAAATTGTCCCGATTTCAGAAGGAGCACAAAGGTGACTCTGAAAGATACAATTTTCCCAATTTCGGAAGGACCACCAAGGTGAATGCAAGATACATGTATCATTGTCCACATTCCAAAAGTACCATGGTGACTCTGTGAGATACTACTGTCCACATTTCAGAAGAAACACCAAGGTGACTGCGAGATATCATTGTCTACATTTCAAAAGTAACACCAAGGGGACTGTGCGATATCATTGTCCACATTTCAGAAGGAACACCAACGTGACTGCGAGATATCATTGTCCACATACAAAAGTAATGTCACCAATGTGAGTCTGTGAGATACCATTTTCCCCCGATTCTAGAAGGAACACCAAGATGATGGTGAGATAGTATTGTCCACATTCCAGAACACCAAGGTAACTTGGTAAGAAACCATTGTCCAGACCCAGAAGGAACACCAAGGTGAATGAGACATCAGTGTCTACATTCCAAAAGGAACACCAAGATGGACTATGAGATGCCATTGACCACATTTCAGAGGGAACACCAAGATTGATCTATGCGATGCCATTGGCCACATTCTTGAAGGAACACCAAGATGGATCTGAGATGCCATTGACCACATTCCAGAAGGAACACCAAGATGGATCTATGAGATGCCATTGACCACATTCCAGAAGGAACACCAAGATGGATCTATGAGATGCCATTGACCACATTCCAGAAGGGACACCAAGACGGCTCTATGAGATGCCATGGACCACATTCGATCAAGAGATCGATATCGATCGATTGAGAGAGAGAGAGATTTAATAGATGAGAATAAATGAATGACAGAGAACAGTTTTCACCCCAGCAAATGCCAAGATGATCACACTGCTCGAGGATCAAGGAAAACTCTCCATTTGAAAATCTGATATTTTAGTCAATAGAAATGTTTTTGTCTATATGTATCACCAATTACTGTCATTCACACAGAAAATACATCCGGCAGATGAAACATTGATTTGTATTTATATATGATCAGCAAACCATTTCTACAATGGGAGGTTGTGGTTGCTGAAAATTCTTTTATACTGCCCTCACGGAAATAGGCCGCAATAAAGGCGCATTCAAGGCACAAATAGGGTGCATGAATTGACACAGCTAAGGCGCAGTTGGGGCTTAATTGGGGCGCGTGCCCTATCTGCGCCCCCAATTTTGCCATTAGACTCAATATGGCTAGGGCGCAAATTAGGGCGCGTTCCAAATACTGTAAAACATGTTTCTTTCGCATGCATGAAACTTTCGCGATTGGAATAAATCGCGAAAGTTTCATGCACGCGAAAGAAACATGTTCATATGACAATGGCGAAGACAAGAACGCAACAACAACGACAGAGAAAGGACATGAGAGCAATTGTTTCGACATTTGCACAGCTTTAATAGTCTCACCACCTAAGCTCTAATCAGAAGCAACTGTTTAAAGCACCGGATACAGTTTAATATACGAGTATACTAGTACAATTAATTCTGCTGAATTAGTCCCAAGACTTGCATATGTGAAGCAAGTGTAATACTAGAATCGATCGTCAATGTCCTCGTATATGCCGCCTTGATGCCGGCCATTTGGAACCCCTGTAGGATAGCAGACGTGTTGTTTCTGAATTGTTCGTGGGCCTTCACCATCCACATCACGTGTTTAGGTTTCAATGTGGAAAGTTTCAAGTCAACTTTGATATCCTATACAGATTTTCCACTTTTCAGCCCTTCCGAAACAATGTCTCCCTACCACGCGGTGAACTGGTCTTTCAGAGCGGCTTTGAAAGCTCCATTCCCGCTGAGATCTAACGGCTGGAGCTCTTCTGTGTGGTATTTATTTACTCTAGCGGAGTTTAAATGACAACTACCTGCATAATATCTCGCGATATAGGGTTTGTTTACCTACGGGAATTCCTTTCAAGTGTGAAACGGCAGGATTGAAATAATCTGCCCCAACAGTCAGGAAACCTCTGTTTGAATACCAGTAACTGTATCTTCATACAGCTAACGCCACCTCTCGTTAGACTCGTGTTGCTACTGTGAAACGACCACACTGAGCGCACCCACATGTGAATACACGTGGCTTTGTCGATTTTGACGCCACCGGTATGTATTTCCCATGTCTATTAGTATGATATATTTGTAAATTAATTTTTTTTCTGGCACAGAGAGAATCGCGAAAGTTTCATGTCGCGAATTTTTTAAAATTGAAAAATTGCGAAAGTTTCATGTCGCCAAAGTTTCATGTTTTACAGTATTTTAATTGCGCCTTATATGCGCCCTATTAGAGAATAGGGCGCAGTTGGGGTGCAGTCTTAGGGCGCAGATAAGGCACAGTTGGGGCGCAGAAAAGGCGTAGTTGGGGCGCAATTAGGGCGCACTCTCAGAATAATAGCATGAATGTTGTACTGATAGGGCGCAGTTAGGGCGCATTTCGGGAGCAGTTAGAGCGCAGTTAGGGCGCAGTTGGGGAACAGAACAGTATACCTGTACATAAATTGAAGATTTAAGGTGAAAGATGATTATTGGCATCTACGTAGTCTAAATAAATTTAATTTTGCTCTGCAGGTACATATTATCTTCATCTACAATGCGCATCCATGGTTAGAATTACATTTATAAGAAAATATATGTGCATGTACTAGTCAGCTGTTGTGGAATTGGTACATTAGGTCATCTGACGCTTTCGCTCACTTTTTCTTGAGTTTTTTCTTCAAATTACTTCTACACACATCTGAAACCCTTTACATTATCCACTATCCACAAAACAGAGATAAAACACTCACCAAAATCTTGTTAAATTCAAAATGGTTCTTTGAAAATCAATACGTCTGCCTTTCTTTTGTTAATATCAGCCAATAAGATAAAGGTCATGTGACAGTTTTGACTAATCAGATAACATGCTATTGTGCAGTTGGGGCGCAATTAGGGCGCACTCTGAGAATAATAGCATGAATGATGTACATGTACTGGAAGGGCGCAGTCAGGGCGCAGATAAGGAGCAATATCTTTTTCAAGTAAAAGTCTGATTTTTTTGTTGGAATAATGTTATAAAAATTAAGTATGAAAGTCCAAATATCACACACACGTCGTGATATGACTGAAACAATGTTGAAAACGACGTTAAATCCTACTCACTCACCAAATATCACATTAATGAATTTATAGCCCAGAATAGTGAAGAAAGCAGAGTCTGAATTTTTGGGCATGTACATGCCTTTAGAATGGCACACATGCATATGTGATTACTAGCTAAATGAATGTTGGCGAAAAAAGTCCAGAAGCACAAGTATACATGTAGGGTTCACTCTGAATTTTAGATAAAATTGTTATGCCCAGAGGGCGCATTTAGGATGCAGTCTGAGTTCTCGGAAAAGTAGTTATGTCCACAGGGCGCAGATAGGGTGCAGTCTGAAGTTTGAAAAAAACATCTATGTCCACAGGGCGCAAGTAGGGCACAGTCTGAATATCAGAGAATATTTCAAACTAAATAAGGCGCAGTTAGGGCGCGCGCCCTATCTCTAGCTTCTAGGTCGCATTCCTAAAGGGTGCAATTAGGGCGCAGCAGAGTGGATGGGCCGAAGAAATAGGGGGCAATTAGGGCACAGTAGATAGACAAGGCGCAATTGGGGCGCAGATGGGGTGCGCGCCCTAAATAGGGCGCACACCCTTTTTCATGCTCAAATGAAATAATTCAATTCCTGTGTGTGAAGAATCTGAAAAAAAACCCTCTGGGAACTAGACCTGCCAAATGAACACATCACTGGTTCAGCTTATTTCTTCTTTATAGTCACAAGATAAGGAATCCTGTTCAAAGTTTCTTTTTCAATTCCAGCATGACCTTTTTCTGATTAGCTCAGGACACTACTATAAATTCTTTATTTTCAGAGGGTGACACCATCAGTTTACATAAACTGTTCTCCCTTGAGGCCCTCAAATAATAAAAGTGAAATACATATCCCTAAAGCATGAATATATTTACAAATGTACATACATGTAGTTGTCTCTTGAAAGACTTCACTGGCTTTCTTTATAAATTGGGGAAGGCTATTCCAAATTATTGGGCCAGAGTATTTCCCTCGAAGTATTCAGTTCTGCATTTTGGGATATACATTTTGTTCGTGGTGGTTGATCAAGGAACTGTTCAACTTTTCGAATACAATTTCAGTCTATTTGTCTACATCATGTTTAATTCTTCAAGCAGTTATATTTCTTTTAGCATAACTGGGACATCTACCTTTAGATCACTGATTTCAACCATGCCACCCGCCATCACAGATCAGGGGAGGAAATTAACTCTGATCAAATAAAGGGAACTTTGAGACTTCACAATGTGGCAGTTTAACACCTGTTTTTAAGGTAGTCTGCCGGTGGTTTTGGGCTTTGGCGGCCATTTTCCATGTTTTTGCCTGTTTTCCCCAGTAGGTTATCTCCCTTTCCTAGGTTAAGAGATAGGGATTTCTTTTAAAAATCTTCTAGCCGAGAATTTTGCGCAGCAACATTCATCCAATTTGATAAATTTTAATAAACACTGTGATATTCTTCAAACAGTTAGCATATAAGAAAAAGTTAAATACTATTTATGTGATTTTTTCGGGAATATGCTTCAAAACCAGGGCTATTCCCTATGTTTTCTAGGCTATCAAATGAAGCAAGGGTCAGTCGATTTAACAGTGTCTACAGCTAAAATTACACAATTATGAAGGCAACAACACACATTATTTAAAAACTTAATTACTTTGATTTACCACCAGCGGACATCCTTAATGATATCTGAATCAACAAGAAAGTTGTATGACAAGAACTTCTGTAATATGCTGATCATTGGGACATAGACAAGTTTAATGCAGATCTAACATATACCTACAGTAGAATGTATTAAACTGCTGCTACAAGGGTGAGTGAATAGGGTTTAACATCTCTTCCAACATTTTTTCAGCTACATCACGAGGGGGAAGGAGGGGGAGGGGCAGGAGAACCTACATGTACTTGTAACAGAGCAACTCTAATGCTGCCATTTTATAGTGCTATCCCACTGAAATATCATGCAGTAGGCAGACATGACACCCTACTCAGTCAATGTGCTTTGCATATCAGGATATAATTTCAGATTTCTTCCCTTCACAAGCATTTGCATCAATGAGATCTGGGATAAAGTATAGTCATATTGTATCCCAGGTGAGATTCATACATATATCAGGCCTACTATAATCAGGTCTCTATCGAAGTTACAGATACCTCATAATTATACACGATAAACTCTCCGTTCATACGACATCCAAATACATCTGTGAATCTGGCAAAGAATAGACACCAGTCAAACTTTATGCATAATACACTGTAAAGTCCAGGGAAAACAAATGAAATAATACCCACCATTCTCCTGATCTCAGCTAATTTGACCCAAGTCCATCTTATCTTGTTACCAGTACACCATCTGATGAATGCCATGACAAATAAGGGGAAGCAACTGTCTCACTGACAAAATAAAATAAACCAAGAATGGCTTTTTATAACAACTCCAAAACATCATGGGACACCTCTGGTTATATTGTTGCATCACCGCAATTGACAAATTCTCATTGTAACACATCATTGTGAAGTTATTTTTGCATTAATGCATAGCTTCCAGCATGTGTACCGTATATGAATGAACCAATGAAAACCTATGTTTTGAAGAAGTTCTGTGATGCTAAATGAAGTGATTATATCCACCATTTTGTAAGTGTAATCCTCCACTCTGCAGAATAGAAACATTATCATGCTTTGAACAGGTTTTTGGATGTAGGAATTCGAATTATCATTCAGCATCGATAGGTATTATAACAACATCATTCTTGCATGATAATTTTGTATTTGTATGCTCTATTCTTTAAGCATTTGGCTCTATTTTGTTCAGTGTGAGCCTCTGATTTTCCATACTTTGACTTTGAACCTTCCCAGACTTCACCTGTCCATACATGGATCTCAAACCTTCCCAGACCCCACCTGTCCAGTCAAAAACAATTGTAGGCTATATTCATCTTAAAAGAAACGTTTCAATCAAGCCATGATCAGGCGATGTAGAATTGGCCATACACGATTTAACTCAAGAACATAAATAAAACAAGGGTTATGCATAACCCGGCAGCTCGCCGTTTTGGGTTTTGTCAATATTTGCAGCTTCGCATAAAGATCGAACCCTTCAGGTTGCACAAAAATTAAGATGACGAGGTGATAATGACGGAAGGACGACAGGACAAACAATTAGTGCCCCCGGCCATCACTGGCTAATAAGTTAATAAGTTAACTTATGTTTAAGCTGTTGCAGCAACTTTTTAGGTCTATCACGATGGTGGACCAACCACTGATCAGGAGAAAACTCTGACACAATGGTAAACTGCGAAAAACACAGGAAGACATCCTATGTAGAAATAGATAGTGTCCTGCAATCCAACAGAACACAAGATGGTATCTTTCCGTAGACTAAAACCATGTTGTGCCTAGCCGGAGGGCTCACATATATGTAGTCTAAGTATGCTAGGTATCGAAGGCGTGATAATTGTACAGATTTGTGGTTAAAGCATGCACATGTATGCAGTTGGAATATATATATGTCACTTACCCCTGCTTTCAAGCAGTAAATTATTCCAAGTCCAGCATCAACGAAAAAGAATAACCCAGAAAACTTTCAGAGTCCAAAAGAAGTCAAAATCATTATATAAGTCCAGCCTAAACAAAAAACATTAACCTTCCAGCTTAAGTCTAACGTTGTGCTAGACATAAAAACTTAAAGGGATACCCTAGAGATCACATGTCAAAAATTTAAAAGAAATAAGAAAAACAAGAGCCCAAGGGGCTTCAATACACGCCCGTATATCTGGAATTACATTGTCCAAATTTCAAGGTTGTTTAATTTACCTTGATTCCAGTTGGTAACTAGCAATCCAGAGAAAGATCTACAATTTTGTGCTTCTGAGAATGTAACATATATCACATCTTGGTAACTAGTTGACCTTGAAGCAAGAGCCGAGAGCTCACATATCCCACAGTGAAATCGACAATAGTCAAACATAAGAAAATAGTAGATTTCCTGCAAATGGATTCCGTTCAGGCAAGATAATTTTTCATGAAAGAAGAAGGAAGTGATGAAGTAAACCTTTGTTCTTGAGTTAATAAATAGGTATGAAGTTCATAAAAGAGCCCTCTCCCCGTTAAATTAGTAAATGTATGGTTTTTATTTCACAAAAGTTTAACTAAATGTAGCTGTTTCAAACATGGGAGACAACTCCCCAGGACAAATGCCATATACATGTAGGAGAGAGAACTCTTAATATTCCAACCTAACACATATAGTCTGCTAAACTTGATTCAGTTTTGGGGGACTGTGACCTTGACCTTTGACAAATTGATCTCAAAATGTATGGCTCCTCTTTGCCATGCGAGTAAGGTATACTCAAAGTTTGCCACCAATCCATACCTTGAAACTAGAGATATCACATGGACAACAAATGTTAATGGATGAATAGACATTACATCGCATTACACGACCTTGTCTTCGACAGGCAAATGAAAATGTGACTTTTAATGATTTCTTGATTTTGGGGTCTCAGTGACCTTGACCTTTGACCCACATTTTGGTATGTAACAGCATGTCCCTCTAATGTATCTATTAGCAGAAAAAAAGTTATTTTTAATGATTTCTTGATTTTGGGGTCATAGTGACCTTGACCTTTGACCTTGACCTAAATTTTGGTACACGACACATCATCTCTCCGTAATTTCTCAATGGACACAAAAAATATTGATTTTTAACAATTTCTCGATTTTGGGGTCAGTGACCTTGACCTTTGACCTTGACCTACATTTTGGTATGTGACACATGTCCTAATGCATCTACTGAAAAAAAAAATTATTTTAAATAATTTCCTGATTTTGGGGTTAGTGACCTTGACCTTGACCTAATTTTTGGTATGCGACACTTCATTTCCCCCTATTGAATCCACCCAAAAAATTAGTAATTTTTAATGATTTCCTGATTTTCAGGTCACACTGACCTTTGACCTTGATTCTGGGGTCACAGTGACCTTGACCTGGATCTAAATTTTGGTACATGACAAAGCCACTCCCGTAATTTCTCAATGGACTAAAAAAATCATAATTTTCAACAATTTCACGATTTTGGGGTCACAGTGACCTTGACCTTTGACCTTAAACTACATTTTGGTAGGTGACACATTGTGTACCCCTAATGTATCTACTGAAACAAAAAAATGTTACTTTTAATAATTTCCTGATTTTGGAGTCTGTGACCTTTGACCTTCGACCTAGACCTATTTTTTGGTTTGCGACACTTCATTTCACACGACTGAATCTACTCACAAAAAATAGAAATTTTTAATGATTTCCTGATTTTTCGGTCATACTGACCTTTGACCTCTGACTTCGACCTACATTTGGTTTGCAACACATCATTCCCCCCTAGGGAATCCACTCACCAAAAATTAGAACTGTAGATAGAAAACTGTCAATGATCAATGATTTCCTGATTTCAGGCAACAGTGACCTTTGACCTCTGACCTCGACCTCAATTTTGCTACGCGACACATCGTCTCCACCTAGCGGATCCACTCACAAAAAATTGCAACTGTGGATAGAAAACGTTCAGAGATATAAACCGGACACGAACACTTCAGTGATTTCCTGTTTTTCAGGCCAGTGACCTTTGACCTCTGACCTCGACCTTCATTTTTGTACGCGACACATCGTCTCCCCGTAGGGTATCCACTCACCAAAAATTGGAACTGTAAATAGAAAAGTGTTCCAGATATAGACCGGACACGGGGGACGGACAGACGGACGGAAACCGCCATCACATAATACGTCCGCCTTTTTGGCGGGCATATAAAAAGCTGTAAACTCTGATACTAGTTTCATTAAAATATTCCACTCGGTTGTCGAGTTATGGCTGTTTGAAAACCGGCAAGCGCTGTCCAGACAACTTCAGCAGTGACGTCACGGCAGGAACAAGTCGAGCGGCCGTCTTGATTTCTGCATCTCTTAGCCTACATATCGCCATTTTACGCCTCTCCAAATTTGTCAAATTAGAGTCATCTAGAAAGCTTTTTTATTCAAAATGCCACGACGGTGTGTCGTGGGAGGGTATAGTAACACTACAGCTCGTGGTGTGAGTCTCCACCAGTGGCCAAGAGACGAGAATATAGGTAGAACTTGGACGAAGTTTGTGAAGACTACGAGAGAATGGACGACCGGCCCAGCTGAAATACACAACAATCTGCTCTGCACACTTTGATCGGGAGGCCGCATTTGAAGAGCTGAGCAGCATCGCTATCGAGCTTGGATACGTTTCAAAGTTAAAAGTCACAGCCATAGCCCAATCTGATTAAAACGCAGACTTAATAAACCGCTCCTCTATCGGACATGTCGCTGATTAAGATCTGGGACAGTTCCTATCTTAAATCTCTCGCGCATGTCAGACTGGCGACCAATCACAGTCCAGCCTCAACCGGCGAAGAGCTTGTATTGGCGCTTTCCATTCGGAGGCAAAGCCAGCATTGCTCGGGCACAGTAAATGGAACGTGCACAATCAAGGCATTGCCAGCAGCCACGCCGACTACGCAAAATGGAAAGCGCCCTATATTCAGTGGCGGCCAAGTTCAACGGGCGAGATGAAAATTATGGTGTGCCATGCGTGCCCGCATTAAAGCAGGAGCAACTGCAGATGTTTTCTTGCATGCTACGTAAAAAGACACTGTATAGCCGTTCTTCCTACCGGCTACGGGATATCTTTATGTTGCCGAGTGTACGGACGAGATGGAGAAATTTCCAACCCCCATGTAGGCAGCAAACGAAGTTCTTGCTGTCGACTCCAGTTCATGAGCGATCAACGAAGATTATTATTTGCTCCCCGTTGCTCTCTTTACTCCCCGTTGCTCTCTTTATTTAATGACAGACCAGGCGAAAAGATCAAGGGATATTTCTTGCACTTCAGGATATATAGGTACGGTTATTTTCTCTCATACAATCAGTTCATAACTGCATCACAACAATAACGGAGATTAGGGGATTAGCCGTCACGCTATACTACGAGCCGTCTCATTGGGCGACTATTTGACCCGGAAACTATTCGATTCAGAGTTCATCTGACGGATTTGTTATAGGAACTGTCCCAGATCTTAATCAGCGACATGTCCAATAGAGGAGCGGTTTATTAAGTCTGCGTTTTAATCAGATTGAGCCATAGCCATACCAACCATCAAGCCACTGGATAGAAGAGGCAGAGGAAATAAGGAGAATGAAAATGCTGCAAATTCGATTCGGCCTGGACTCACGACACGGAACAGGGCCGGCCTATATGCCCGCCTCGACAGCTGCCGTCTCCGGGTGGACGTTTCGCTGCCCACGCTCTCCTCACCTCAGCGAATTCGTCGGTGTTCCACTCGGGAGCAGAAAACCGAAGCGGATTCATGAGCGAGTTCGACATGTTGAAATTTCAATTTATCGGTATGTCTGTTTGAAATATTGTAATTGTGTACAAGAAATACGAGATCGACAAAAAAATTATCCAGAGTATGTGCAATTAAAATAACTTCTCTAGCACAAATACTACACTGAATCGTGTACGTGTCCTTTTTCATAGAGTTTTATCAATGGTTTGCGTTCATTTTGTATCATAATTGTTCAGTACTGATATTTATTCATTGTATTCTATTTTTTCTTGGTTATTTTATTTATATATAGATATTCATATAATAACATATGACATGTACGATAATAAATATTCGGTTGAAATACAGGTCTAGTCTAGTTCATCTCCGATTGCGTGTCGGTGTCCGACGTCGACTCGTCAACAGGCTCGAATTGATAAAGTACAATTCCTGTTCCTGTATTGTTTTCGTCATAGTTGCTTGCTTCCACATCTGATCCTTCTTCTGTGTAAAAAATATAGCTATCGAAGCTATAATCGCTGTCTGAATCTGAGCTCAAGCTGCTTTCGTTTTGCCTGTGATCCGCCAGTTTGACTTCAAACATGTCAAACTGGTTCCTGCCGGGACGTCATCAGCCAGAATGCGGATTATGAGAATGGCCAACTTTGATCCCATATTACGCATGTTAATGGTCAGGAAAAAAAATCAGCAATTTTTTTTTTCCATTACTGTTAAGTATTAACTGACTTTCAAGCATTTTTAGGCCAAAATAAAACCCACTGGGGTATCCCTTTAACCGGACACCGACACCGCCACTTTCCCCCGCTCTCTCCAAATACCTCGCCTACTCGTGAGCTAAAAAAAACCAGTCCCAAGGTGTATTCCATGCCACGAATATCTCACAGTGAAACATATTCTTATTGACTGTATAGATTTTAAGATTGTACGAGATTCTTTTTATCGAGCAGCTACTTTAGAAGATCTTTTTAGTCAGTTGAAAGAAGACTGTATCTTAGGTTATTTGAGAGAAATCGGTTGTTGCACAAGTTTTAATGCGTTTTCAGACCCCACCTGTCCATATATGGGCTTCAAGCCTTCCCAGAGCACACCTGTCCATACATGGACCGCAAAGTCTTCCTAGACCCCACCTGTCCATACATTGACCACAATGCTTCCCAGACCCACAGATCATGAACCTCAATCCATTCCCCTGTACATACATGTACATGGACCTCAAGCCTTCCCAGACAAGGCTGCATCTAGGAACTTTTTATCGGTTCCGATCCCAAACTCCCACTTCCCATTTGTAATTCATTATTGAGAGTCAAATGTTTGTGAATTCCAGCGCAAATAGTCTGTGATCAACCACAAAATAGAGGTTTATTAGCTTAAAATTCAATACCGGTACCCAGCTATGCAATCAGGTAGATATTGAGGATCTCAGAAGCTTTTTTTAGGAGTATTTCCTTCATAAATCCTTTCAAATTGAACCACAGCAACAACACTTTCGTTTTGTTTGTGTTTTGTTTTTTCATTTGAGTTTGGGCGTCAGATGTTTTGCCCGCCCAGGCATTTTCTGGAACTAAATTGACTCTAGATCTATGCAGCTCTGCCAGATCCCACATGTCCATGCATGGACCTCAATCCCCTGCCTGTCGAATTTTCTAAACCGCCGACCATCAGCAGTTATATGGTGGATAAGTACGCCCTGCATATAAAAAGGATGTAGTATAGAGAGAGAGAGAGAGAGCTAGTTTGCGACGTATGTAAATAGTCACTGTAGTATCGCTACCAAATGTTGATAGCCATTTGCTATTTGTAAACAGATCTTTATTATGTACATCGTATTAATCAGTGCTTTTACCTCCTGTGAAGAGGGTGCTCCTAAGATGAAAGGAGGAATTTCCTGATCAACAACAACATAGCCCAGTTATGTATTGGAGGATATGTCAACATTAAGTTTTGATTATCCACAATTAAACTGCATTTTTCTCTGAAATGTGACAATTTCGGCATCCATTTATAGTCTTGGAGCATGGACAGGAGCCCTTCAGGACAGAAGCCCACTAGACATGAGCCCTTTGGACAGGAGCCCATCCGAACATAAGCCAACAGGCATATTCCAAAACAGGACACAAGCCCACATTTACATATTTTAACTCTGGATACCATTGATGTTTTAGGGCAACATATATGTCCGGTATAATTTGACCTACTCAGCCCCCTGGACTGAAGATTCCAGTTATGTGCTACAACTGTATTAAATGTTATTATTATACTGTGCTAAATAATGCAAAAAAATTATATCTTGAAAATTGTTGTTGGTCATATTTCTCTTCTTCAAAATCTGCATCGTTTCCCACTTAAAAAATATAACTCTGGGCTCAAGTCCTATTAGGGTTATTGTCCTAGTTAGCTCTTGTCCTGGAAGGCTCATTTCCCGGATCCAATCTCTCGACAGAATTCATGCCAGGAAGGGCGCAAATAAAAAACATGAGGCACCAGCTTCGCAGTGCTTGAACCCCTCAGCTCTGTAATATTCTGGAAAAAATGATCAGTTATATCACGAGTGTGTGTACATGTGGCAGGGCAGTGTGATCAACAGGTTATTGAGCTGCCTCACTAAATGCCATATTGTACATGTAAGCAGCGTTTTTTTTCACATTTTTGCTTTTAAGCTCCCAGAACACCCAACGTTTTGAATCTCCAATTATAAAGGCAAACAACAGAGCAGAAGGATGATGGATGCAAGCTACTTTATTCAGAACAGAAACCCAACTATTAAGGCAAGGTTTACTGATAATTTTATCCACACAGGTCACTAAAAATCCTCCCTCCCCAGTGGCGTCGGAACCCACTTTTTCTTTAGGGGGGGGGCCCGAATATCTTTGGGCCCCCCCACTTTTCCGCACGTCTAAGTGACCATGTCCCCAAATAAAAATTACAGATAGAGTGCCAGGACGTGTAGTGGTGTGTTATATGCCTGTTTTGTTTGTGTTAAACCAGGAATTCAAATGGAGTCGAGCATATTCTTCAATATCAATGTGTGTTTATGTGAAACAAATGAGAACATAGAACCATAAATCTATAGGTCATTGTGTTCAGATTTATTTCCGGTAAAACGCATCTCCGGAAACCTGAGACTCCAGAGATCCGGGGCCTAGGCGTCCCTTCGACCCTCACCTGTCACGCTGCGAAGATCGCTTATTTTAGCTTTGTGTAAATGAATCATTAGATACTTCATGTTGGAGGCTATTGTCTGAGTCTTTGTGCAGCTGAAAAGGCTCAAGTCTAGATACATTGTTGTCCCCAGACTTGGCTGTTGTATGCATTGTCTGATGATTCTTACATGGAGTATAAACCAATGAATCAGGATTATATTGGTTCTAATGTTCCATGATGTAAAGGTCATCGTTTTTATGTGTGTTTTTTATGTGTTAAATATAACTAGAAAGTCAAATGGATTCAGGCATGAAGTATGATTTTTTTCAATATCGATGTGTGCTTTAAATGCGAAACAAACGTGAAAATAGAACCATAAATCTGCATACGTTCTGTTCTAATTTATTTCCGGGAAAACGCTTAGAACGCATCTCCGGAGATCTGGGACTTCAGAGCTTCCGGGGCCTAGGCGGCCCCTGGACCCTCGCCTGTTTGGCTGTGAGGATTTCCTTGTTTTATCTTTGTGTGACTGAATCGTATCGGTAGGCATATTGGTTTCCCTTCCAAGAACTAAAAGTCATCGTTTTGTATGTTTTAAATATAATTAGAAAGTCAAATGGATGCAGGCATGAGGTCAGAGGTTTTCAATATCGATGCGTGCTTATAATTGCGAAAAAATCGTGATAATAGAACCATAAATCTGCATGCAGTATGATCAGTTTTATTGCTGGGAAAACGCTCAGAACGCATCTCCGGCGATCTAGGACCCCGGAGCTTCCATAGTCGACCGGCCCCCCCCACTTTCAATTACGTTCCGACGCCACTGCTCCCTACCCAGATTTATTTTAAAAAATGATGCTGAACAGGAAAAAAAAATTAACCAACCAGCCAAAAGCTTTGATTATAGTTTCTGCCCCCCCACCCCCCCAACCTGAGCCTGATTTAGTCCAAGTATGGCTATAGGGTTCCATCAAATATATTTAAAATTTCCTTTGGAAGGTAGTTTCAGTTAGCTTTAATCAAACAGAATAGCTTTGGGACGTTTGAAGAAGTCGGAACCAAGATGATCACGCACGTGGTCGTTGTTGTTGTTGTTGTAAATTGCGCCTGTCGCACTTTCGTTATCAAGTTCGATTTAGAGATTTAATTCTCCTTCAGCAAAAACGTCTCATAATTCGTTTATATTTTACATCTGCAGATATAACCCCTAGCAAGTAAGTCGCTAGTTCAATTTAATATGTCACATCCATTAATAATACTGAGGAAATAATGTCCCAGATTTCCCTCATTGTCAACATGGAAGTTGTTTGTCCAAGTTTTCGTGTGTTTTTTTACCCAAAGTCCACGGAACAGAAAACCCTGATTTTAGCGAGAATGGATCTCTTGCCGTCTTGGGTTTGTGCAATGGAAGGGAGAGTCGACGCGTGATGAACAAACTCATGACATTTCGAGAACGAAGCTAGAAAAACATACGTTCTTTCAAAGCCGATAAACATTCCACGTGCTGTCATGGGAAAGTGAAACCCGCGCTTTTCGCTGATCGTTGAAATGAGAACGAATATACGGGAGATAACTCTATCTTTAGCACTGAAATTAATTTTTTTAAATAAAGTGGTCTCCCCTTATCCATTCTCAACAGAGCCCTGTCTTCGTGATAGTGAGATCACGACTCTCACGTAAATGGGAGCCATGTCACTATTTTGGCAGAGAGGTTCCCTCTTACATCATCGCTCCAAGGAAAAAAATTCCGTCTTTATTAACCGTCAACATTTCAATTCAAAATCTGAAACACTCAAACTGTGTAGCTACGTTACCAATTCGAGAAGTCCACGCCTCATCACAGGCAGCTGCCCCCTCCCTCCGCACTGGGGACAGACTCCAATTAAGTTAATATTGAGAAATACGGAAAAATCTCCGTAGATATAAAACTAAATTTTCAAAAAATTCACCAAAACGAACTTTCGGCAATGTTAAAGCTTGCCCCCAGTCATTCAGCGGAGGGAGGGAAACATTTGCGTACACTTCGCCATCTTACCGCGTATAGATGACCGAGATGGTTACAGGTTGGGAGGGAAAGTTAGACACCCATTCTTCTGTTCTCACTCAGGATGGAATTCCCCAATGTTGGCAAGTTCATCTCCTCATATACTTATGACGATAAAGCGTGGTCTTATCAGTGGGATTTTAACAAAATTAACAGCGACCGGACATCGAGCCGCCCGCCGTCATTTCCACGAAACCGTGTCATCGTTGGAGGTATAGATGCCCAATGGCAAGCCGATTTGGTCGATATAAGAGCCTTTGCCAAACACAGGGGGGGGGGGGGACAAGTATGTTTGTGCCCTTCCCCAGATTTTGTACAGTTTGATGATAATAAATTTAAATCAGATATTCATGCTATTGGTACTTCCGTTTTTATTACTACGGCCCGAACGTTGCAACATGCCAGAAATGAGTCAATCTTGAGTAAGGGTCAAGCGAGTTCGATATACTGGAAAATTCATTCTTTATTTCTATACATGAATACATACAGAAAATGTTAAAACTAAGATAAAATATTACATTTACATAATAAAAGTTATCTTGTGACATGACATAATCACCCCAATCAGGAAAGCCAGTTCATTCCAATTTATAAATTAGGTGGCGGTTGAAGCGGTCCTAGTGGCAGGAGATACTGCGAGCTGTGGAGACCTCTCCAGAAGCATTTCGTATATAAACTGCCCTATTGTTGGGGAAAGGTGGGTGGGTTAATCTGGAAATAGAATTTTTCGAGGTCAGTAATTGCCCGAATAGGTGACAGGATTTGTTGATGATGTTATATAGAATGTTTCGAAGTTTTTTACCACTCGGGCATATTCAACGATCTTGTTTGTTTTGTCACACCGTTTACAAAATCGTTTGTTCCGGTCTATTTTCATATATCTGCCGGTTTCTATCTCGAGCCGATGTGGGCAGATCCAAAGTTTAGTTAGTGATTGCCTATAGTTTCGATTTTTTATATAGTTTAAATAAGGACATATAGAATATGTTTGTTCTATATGTTTGTAGTGAAGTAATTTTTCGGACTCGCGTAGTTTGTTTTGGTAGAATTGTATGTATATAGTTTTCAATGTTTTCAATTTGTCTTTTACGTTTGGGGATATGTGTTTTTAGTGGGCTGCAGTGGCAAGCCCTCAGCACTGATACTATTTTTCTGCATCATTAATGATGAATAGCTATGCCATCCAATTCCATCGTTTTTTAGTGCTTTGCGACAGAGGACTGCATCTTCATAATAGGCCGGTCGGTATTGTTTTCCAGATGCAGCATGCTTGCATGGATATCTATTATGAGTGGGAATCGTCCAAGTTCCCGTTTGCAGGCAATATTCACAGTATTTTTTCCAACTTGAAGATTTAGTTTGCAAAATTTTGTGTATCAGTGCACCAAATGATCTAAAATGTAAGGTCAGCACTTCGGCTCTACGCATCGTTATCAACCCCTTCTTTATACATTCTCAAAACTAACATCATGTCGAAGAGACCACAGCGTGATATCCTTGATTTCTTCCGAAGCAAAACGTAAGTCGGATAGTTGTTTATTTGACGAAAATGAAGACGGAGTTATATTAATCGAATGTCCGGATTACGTGCAGAAGTTTTCTGTATGTGTGTTAGCAGTTTATTAATTTTTTTACCAAACTAGTATTAAAACAGTTGAAATATCTGAGAAAAAAATATGCGTTTCCGCTCCTACGGCCGTCTTGAACCCCTGGACCCTCGCCTAAAGTGCTAGGATAGTGCTCCCCCAGTCAGAACTTTCTTCCGACGCCACTGAAACACAACGATGGGAATATGTACATCTTGACGTGCATCGATATCCTGGGTGGTACCCATCCGAACGAAAACCGGGGAAAATCTCGTGGCTGCTTTCAAGCGTATCTTCAAGACCGGTCGTAAGTCTTCAACAGACCCTACCAACAGTTTCTGAAAGTTCAGAAGGTCTTCTTCTTTCACACGTACAACGAGATTAAGGCCTCTATCGTCGAAAGGTTCAATCGGACGTTCAAAGCGCGAATGTACAAATATTTTACGTACAAGAATACAAGGTGGTACATCGATGTTCTCCCTCAGCTGGTGGAGGGTTACAATCGTGCCTGTCACCGGAGTATACAGAGAGTACCCATTACTGTTACCAAACGCAACAAAGCCCAAGTCCGGCGTGTCTTGTACCCCATTCATCCTCAACCACGATCGAAGGAGGCGACCATGTACGGATCAGTAAAGTCAAGGGCCAGTTCGAGAAGAGTTACCTCCCCAACTGGAGCGATGAGCGCTTTGTGATCAAACAGTGCATACCCCGACGGCCGCGTGTATATGAACTGGAGGATCTTCCAGGGGAACCGTTGCAAGGCTCGTTTTACGCAAAGAGTTACAGCCCTTGATGAAAACAGCACAAAACTACTACACCGTGGAACGCATCCTGAAATGGAGCGACGACGAGGTAAGACGGTACATCTCGTGAAATGGCAAGGGTGGCCCAGCGCGTTCAATTCTTTGGTCCCGGCCAACCAAGTGAAACGGCTACAAAGTCAGGAACCACAGCCGGTAGCATTCATTCCACGCTCGACCATGAACACATTGCTATGGACAAAGAGCAACCGCCTGTGAACATCACGTTTCTCAAAACGCGCAAAGCGCAAGTGGGTTTGTGGTGACACTGCTAACCCTGCTGGGCATTTTGTATGGAGGTGTGTTTTACGACGTGATGTACCTCATATCTCTGCTCAACAAACCCAGTTCACAAAAACTACCAGTGAGTGCCAGTCAGGCGAATGTACAGACACCTTCACATTAGCACCCATCAAACCCGTGATCGAAACGAGCACAGTCATCACCACCACCACCACAACGAGACCGAGAGTACAGACTAGGTCAACATCGAGCCCCACGCCAAGTATTGCAGTGCCCACTACGCCTGAAAACCCATCGGATTCCATCACGCCGTAACGTACCAACAACGGCGACCAACGTTGACGCACATATTCACCTGCTTCATCGCAGGACCGAAGGGCCCAGGCAATACACCGACAACATGATTACGCCACCCATCGCCCAGGTCGTGTTGTGTTACGGAGAATGGCAAGCGGCGCCCGAGACGATGTCCAACATCACGTTTGCGGAAGGGCTACCCAGTCTGGCAGATTTGGAACCGGACACCTTAGTGATCCTGGATGATTTCATGACGGAGACCTACGCTCGGGTCACCCAACTCTTCGCCAAAGGCATGCAGCCATCATCGCCGGGTCTGCATCATCTACATTGTGCAGAATCTATTCAGTAAAAACAAAGAGCATCGATACATCAGTTCAAATGTACACTACCTGGTATCTTCGAGAGATACCGTTCAACTGCTGCACCTGGCGAGATATAGATGTACCCCGGACGCACGCGGTTTGCACTGGACGCCTTTAAAGATGCGACACGGGTATATGCTCTTTGACATGAAGCAAACCACCCCCGACCACCTTTGACTACGGACTGGTATTTTCCCCGGTGAGACCACCACGTGTACGTGCAAAAATAATGTAAACACACCCACATTGTCTTCCCCCCAGCTGGGGTGTGTGTTTGATGATGGCGATAATAAAATATATAGAATACACCATCTTTGTTCATGTTCATGTATTTGTAGACGCATAATAAAAAGGGCAGGGTTGAGGGTTCCAGTGTTAGTTGTACATGATGTCTGTACGGGTATGGAAGCACGCCCCGACGCTCCGTGTATTGAAGACTGCCCCACCCGAGTTGATCCGAACCATTCTACGCGGCGTGGACCCTGACCTTGTACGCTGTCTGTGTGAGATCGGGTACAATCTGTTAAAAGGCAACGTACCGCTAACACCCTCGCAGAAGACAAAGTTGGCCAAGCATAAAACAGGTCTCCGAACCCTGGTCAGAAAAAGAGCCTCTCAAGCTAAGAAGAAAAAGGTTTTACAGAAAGGCGGCTTTCTCGGAGCGACCTTAGCACCGTTGGCCGTTTCCGTGTTGGGTCCAATATTGGGTGGACTGTTACGCCGACAGTGAACCATACGAAAAAAAGGGTCCCCATCGAACCACATCTCCTTCAAAGCCTTCAATCACCTTACTCCGTACCCTCTACCATCAGTACGTTGAACACTCTCGATAAAGAGATGCGTCAGATCTTACAAAGACCGGGGTTAAACGAAAGTGAGAAAGTACAACGGTACAATGAGACGCTTCAACGGTGCATCATGTTCCTGGACCAATACAAAATTACAAGCGTCTAGTCCGTCATTCATAATCCAGCCGTCGTCCATTAGAGAATATCCGCGTCCATAATCCAAAGACCTATTCCATTTTCCATATAACAGTATTAGCACCAAATTCAAAAAGACAATCATAGTATACATAAACATAGGCTTGTTTCCTGCAAGAGAGAAGCGGTCAACAGTTTTCAATGATGCCGGCAAGACATCATGATGTTCCAAAAATATCAAATCCGTATCGCTGATCAGTATTCTTAATCCATAATATTCGTTGTAAAGTCGTCATCTAAAGAATGATGTATGTCAGTCACGCTTTGATTGTGACTGTTCATATGAGTACCATGAGGATCTTGAAGTACATGGGTTCATACGGCCCCTAGCCCCGGGTTAAGCGGAATTAGACACAAGTTACGAAACGTAGCGCCATAGATCTTGCACGCTACGTTCGTATTTTGCTATCAGCATGCGATATGTATCGCCAAATTTGAGAAACTTTGAGTGGAGGCGCTTGGTGGAATAGCCCTGTTTTATATAAGTTTCTGCAACAATGTTTTGTGACGTTGATTAAAATCGTCACATTTAACACAGGATCTAGCAAATGCTACTAAGCGAGATATGTATACGCCATATGCAGGTCCCACTGGAATATTACTGTCCAGAAAGGGATAGTTTACGATGTCGAAATTGTAATCATCTCTTTTGTCATAAAGTCGACGAGAGAGAATGCCCGCTTCATTTTTATAGAGATATAGATCTAAATATGATGTGCCTGTAGGGCTATCTGTAGTTTCCTTCAAATCCAGTGAAGGTGGATATATATCCTTCACTGCCTCATTTATATAGCGGTTATCCACAGCGAGAAGATCGTCTATATAGCGTTTGGTGAATGAGAAGGAACGGGCTTTGAATGGATCGGTTTTTTGAAAGCGCCTGCATATAGTCATATTCATAAGAGAACAGATACAGGTCAGCCAACAGGGGTGCACAATTAGTACCCATTGGAATACCTATATGCTGCTGATATATTGTGTTGCCAAATTTCACATAGATATTTTTAATGAGAAATTCAAGCAACTCTATAAACAAAGAAACATCCCATGAATGATATCTCTTGTATGTAGTCGAGCTAAAGAATGCTTTATGGCTTCCGACATTAATATATCTACGATCAGTTTTCTTGAACACAGATACTATTAATGAACTTAGACGGTCAATAAGGTCCTGATGAGGGATTGTAGTATAGACAGTCGAGAAATCCCATGTGGATACATGTCTGTACGGTATGTGACCTTTAGCATCAAGTTCTTCCGTAAGACATTTTGAGTTTTTCAATATCCACATACATTCAACGCCAGAGTTCTTAGAAATAATGGCGCAATACCTTTCCCAAAATGCTTTTACCTCCTGAAGGGCCCTCGTCAATAAGGTTGAAAGAAGCTCTCTACACCAGCACCATCATGCGTCATGTCGGTGACCTCAACATCACTCCAACAGACGAACCCAGCACTACCAGCTGTCCCACAGTGGATCGAAGACGAGATCTTAAACAGTGTACACGCGTCGTTCAAGAAACAAGCTGGTCTGGTTTTATAACGGATGACAGACAATCCTAACATGACTTGGAATGATAAAGGCTAACTACAGGTACAGAACCAGGTGGTTCTCGGTACCCACATGCCGGATTTAGTGAATGATTTAATGCGTCAACGCAGGTCACACACGATCCTCAAGGATGGGAGGTGTTTGCCCAAGGCTTGAAAGACATGCATGTATCGCAAGAATTGGTGGTGAACCCCCAGCGCTGGGTCTGGATGCACGGGGTATACAACAGCAATCTCCAGTGCACGCACCCCGGAAGTGACAAGGACAGACTCGACCCTCACGGAACTGGGAAGCCAAGTGGGAACCGGAGACACCGCCCAAAATACCACAACGGGTACGCTCCTTACCAAAACCTTTCACACCCTTTAAAACCCCACCTCAGGCCAAAACGCCTGGGATAACTATTAATACCGGGAGCGGCAGCCGGAAAGCTCAGTCGACATGTTTTACCTCATGTAACAGCTCGGCAGCCGTGTTCCCGAGCAATACCTTAACTCACTACGAAACACAGTTAGGGCAACCCTTACACCTCCCTGGTCATTTGGAAGGTGGTCTGGTAGATATCCAGTACCCGTATACGTGGTACAACATGAAGAGGACACGGTGTTGTATCTAATCACGTACGCCAGCAAGTCTTATCTCTCTGGACTCCCTCAAGGCCAGTGCCACACCCCAAAATGTTCATCAACGCATTGTACGATCTCATGGAGGGTAAGATCGGTCTCCAGGTGGCTAACAAGACAGAACCCCTGCCGTTCAAACATTCCGTTTTCCTGTCGTTTTAGGAATACAATCAGAAGTTCCAGTTGAGGCTGACCGTCAACGTGGGTATAGAATTCAGCAACGTCCTAAAACAACTGTTTGGACTGCGTTTTAATGTGTGCACGGGTCCTGCCGAAGTAGGCTTCACCGCCGAGTCCACCGACAGTACAATGGACATGTATGGTGGTTTGTATGACCTGTACATCTATTCAGACGTGGTCGATGCACACATTGTCGAAGACAGCAACGTACCTGTACTACGCGTCTGTCCGATGAAAGGCGAGTACGGTGATCAAGTCAAACACAGTTTCAACCACATCGTTTATCTACCGGTCGGCCAGAACGATATTGGCTCCATCATCATCGATATAAGAGACGATACCGGTCAACCGATTGCATTCGAGCGTGAGAAAGTGATGCTAACACTTTATTTCCGGCAAGTCCGAGCGGTTCACTTCGCATAATGAAGGGGCGTTATCAATGCAATACATCCATTTACGTCGACCATTACACCAAACAAGCCGGGGTAGTCTGCCCGTGTTCAGCGGAGCACGTATCCAGCGCGGACATGGGATTGGCAATGTATTAGGCAGCATCGTCAAAACTTTTCTTCCGATGGTGACGCGTGGCGTCAAAGAACTGGGAAAACAAGCTGTGCGAGTTGGTCTACAAGTCATGGGGATGCATTCAATGATATACCGGTTCGACAGGCTGTCAAACGCCGAGCTAAAGAATCCGGGCGAGTCTTGGTCGCCAAACCCCAACGTATCATGCGCTCAAAGAATAAAAGACCTGTGGTCCCGAGGCAACACCCCAGTCGACGTCTGAACAAGCGACAACGCACATGGAAGAAGAGAGACATCTTTGCGTAAAACATGGTTTTCATCCACGCCGTGTCGTGTGCTCTTCTACCAACAGTGAATTTGATTTGTGGACCGTACCACCTACCCAGACCAGTGCTGAGGAGAGACAATGGGTAGAACACCTACCCCTTTCTAGCATCACAGCCACAGACTCATTGAATTCACCATCACCAACGCTGATACAACATACCTGGATTTAGCACAAACGTACCTGTACGCGAAAGCTAAAATCACCAATAAAGATGGGTCGATCCTCAAAGAAGATGATCCAGTGGCTCCAGTCAATTTCTGGCTACATTCGCTCTTCCAGCAAGTGGATATAGCGCTCAGTGATAAAATTGTGAGTGCATCGACGAACACGTACCCGTACCGGGCCTACATCGAAACACTTTCATCTTGCGGGGGTGACGCTAAACAGTCGTACTTGACAGCACCGTTGTTCTATCGAGATTCCCCAGGCAAGATGGAGGCGAGTCCCGATAACCTTGGATGGACAGAGGGATTGGCATTCACAGCCAAGAGTCAATCGGTCGATATGATGGGTCGACTGCACGCAGACTTATTCGTGCAGGAACGATGCCTCTTTGAAAGGGGTACCCGTCAAAATACGACTGGTGCGTGCAACGCCTGGGTTTGCCTTGATGGCCTCGAATAACGACATCGTATAACATTGTCATCCAAAAGGCCAGTCTGTTTGTACGGAAAGTGAAACCGAGCCCAGGTGTACAGTTGGGTCACATCAAAGCCTTGGAGAAAAAAAACAGCCAATACCCCATCCGGCGAGTACGAACCAAAGTGTTTTCCGTCCCTAATGGTAATATGATTTCCAATCAATAAAATTTATTCTTGGGGGATTTACCTAAGCGCCTGACCATTGCCTGTGTAGAGAACGTCAGTTATAATGGTGAGATCACGAAGAATTCATTCAACATATAATCGTTCAACACCAATTTCGTGGCCCTGCATGTGGACGGACAACAGGGTCCCAAGTTCGGGACGAGCAATTACATCCGGAGCTATCTGAACCTCTTTGCAGCGACGGGTCAAATCAACCAGGACGAAGGAAATATGATCAGTCGAGAAGATTTCGGTAAAGGGTACACATTGTTCTGTTTCGATCTCACACACACCTCACGCTTGGAACTCCACTTCGGGACACCACTACCGAGAACGATCAATGTGATTTTGTACGCTGAGGTTGACAACATTATTCAAATAGACAAAATCCGTAACGTCCTGTGTGATTACGCCACTTAACATGGACACAAACCAGATATCAACTGTGCTGGAGAAAAATCCGTGGACACGTACGATCTTTCAAGGGGTGTTTGCTTGAAACGCCATGCCCCTAGATTACACGTATCCTGCCACATACGTCCTCAACACGGATTCGATCGATCGTCTCGGTCAACATTGGGTGGGTGTGTACTTGACAAAAGGCCAGGGGGAATACTTTGCTCCGTACGGACTTCCACCTCTCCATTCCAACCTCACTACTTTCATGGATCAAGGGACCCAGATCTGGTGTTGGAACAGTCAAACGTTGCAGGGCCTAAACAGTAGGGTGTGTGGCCAGTACTGCCTGTTTTACCTCTATCATCGATGCCGTGGACGGACCCTACCTACCATCGTACAGATGTTTGACGAGTACCCTCAAGCTAACGATAGAGATGTACTGGTGTATGACTGGGCCAAAACTGATTTCAATGTACAAGCCCCGTTCTGGGCTTAAGTTCTCACGTTGTTGTTGAATAAAAAATATGAGGTCTCATTCAATACCCTGGCTTGTGTGTTTCATTTTAATATGTTTAGTGTAAAATCCGTGTTTCAGTATTTTTGACATTCCAAGTTTTGAAAGAACCCTAATCCGCGTTTCGCTTTTTTTTGAACGACCCTTCGATGTGCTATAATACCCTCGCTTGCGTGTTTGATGTCACTCAGATCAGCTCTATACTACAATGATTGCATTGGTGCCCTACGTTCGGGTGTTTCCGTATCGTTAACCAGTACATACAAGCTCGTGGAAACGGCTCGGCAATATCCGTATTTACAATGTATTAGACCGAGACACATTGACTGTACGTCGATTTTGGTGCAAAAAGAAGGTTTGAAAATTCCACGTTTGGATTTCCATAATAAGAGCTATAATTATGAAAACCAAGCACGGACGTGGGATAAATCACCACGTGTGAATCGAGTCTATCGCTTTTTGAACGACACTCCGCTGTGCTATAATACCCTGACTTCCGTGTTTGATGTCACTTAGACCAGATCTATACTACAATGATTGTATTGGCGCCCTATGTTCGGGTGTTTCCGACTCGGTTCTCTCCGTATTTACAATTTATTAGACCGAGACACATTGACTGCATTTTCGCTACGTTGATTTTGTTGCAAAAAGGAGGATTGAAAATTTCACGCCTGGAGCAAGCGGGGACGTAAAAGAAATCACCACGTGAAAATCGAGTCTGCCTTGATTGGCCGAATATCGCATCGCGTCTATCTTGATTGGTGGAAACTCGCGCGATGTTTGGAGACCTAAAAATAGCAGAATCCCACCCCAGGCTTTATAAATCCCGGTTTCGCGGGTCTTCTCGTCACAGCTCACATACTTTTCAGAGATGGAGAACGACGTATTGGAGGGCAACAGGGATCACCAAGAGACGGGGGAAGGAGAGAAAGAGAGGGGCGGGACGAGGCGGGAGACGAGTTTGGAGGAGACCCGGGTTATGAGCCTAAGAATAAAGAACACAGTGGGGATGTCAACAGGCGAAGGGAGGCCCATATATACGACAGATGTGGGCCGCCCAGCCATCGACTGGTTTTAAGCCGCACTAGGCAGCCGGCCCATACAATCAGCCGATCAACCCCTCTATTATAGCGTATCGGAAGGGAAGTAAGCTTTCCCTCTACCGTCTTTCACGGAACCCAGACTTTGAGTTCTGTGTTTTGGTTTGGTCACAATTCGATTGTCCCATTGTCATAAAGTCTGATGAGTTGTTATCATGTACCCATTGTTAGGATAGTATAAAAGAGAATGTTTGACGGTTTCCAATTCACAGAATAAGATCCTCTGTCATGTTGCCACCGGTACATCGTCACAATATTGTAAGCTGAAATAAAGTACGAGCAGTAAAAGCTATCTACAGCAATGTGTGTGTTCTGTTGTCATCCATTTTAAGTCCAGAGAAAACCATTGGCCGAACCGGAATCTTCTGATGGGTTTATATAATTTTACCCGGGAATATCGGCGCCCCAGACAAGCCCACTTTCCGTCGAGAGTTCTCGCAAATTACATTGGCGAGTTTGCTTCAAGATAAAAAAAAAATTCCGGATGCCACAGGAACATTGGTTGATGAACAGCGGAATCTTTAAATTTTCACGTCTGAAGTTTCCAGCCTTATTTGACGCTGTACCGGTGGGATAATCCACTGCAAGATGGTGAACCGACAGCCACAATGCGGTGGTGGTAGCCTCGCCTCCATTCGCGAGGACCCGTCCAAGAGCTATGGACAATTTTTGACGACCCGTTTCGTTGAGTGACCACGGTACCATCGGTTCCTGGACCCTCCGTCTTCCTTCTTCCTTCTTCTGCGGTCGGTGCGGGGAGTCCATGGTCCTTCATCGCTTTATTCCAGACTGGTAGAATGGTCGTCATCTTCCCTCTTCCTTCTTTCTTCTTCTGCTGTCGGTGCGGCGGGCTATTTCCTTCATGACTCTGAAGTCTTGACTGATCTCGTCTTCTTCCGTCTCCTCTGGTGTCACAGTGACGTCGACGCCGCGATGGTTTGCAGTCCTCTCTCCACTCTTATGACTTTCTTCTGCAAGTTCTTCACGTCAGCTCTTGTGGACGGGCACGAACGCACCAATAATCGTCTGAACTCTTGGAAAAATGTCGCACGGTGGGGCGGTTTCTCATCTGTCGACACGCGGCGGTCCAGCCCAGCATTTGTGAGTGAGCCGGATCTTCCTTCATCCTGTACATCAAGGCTGCCACATGACTATTTTACTTGGTGTCACACCTCCCGCTCTCCTCGTCTTCTTGCATTGAACTCCCCTTCTATTCCTGCATTCAATGAAGTAGTCACCCGGACGGTGACTAGTGAACATGTTTGGTTCCGGTGCTTTGACCATGATGGCGTTTGCAATCCTATTCAGTTCTTCTTCATAGGAGCTCTCCTTGAACTGCCTTGTGATTCTGACAGGAAGGAATTCATGCGTGAGTGATGTCCATCTCAGTGATGAGATTTCGACCCAAACACCGTTCCATCCCATAGCAACGACATGTTTCTCCTCTTCTTTGGTGACGTGACAGCGTGTGCCAGAAACCTCTGGAATGAGTCCATTCCGTGGAAACAATATCTACAGGTTGATTCGTTCTACTTAACAGAGCCTTGTAAATGGCCATAGTGATTGAAAACATAACTGTGTTGTGATATATTCTCTGCTTGGGCTTTGCTGAACTTTCTGTCTGACGTTGTGAAGTTCCCACTGATTGACAATAGTGCGTGTGATGAACAGTGTGTAATTTACAGAACTGGATCATGCCTAACGAACTCTAAGACATTGTATTCTTGTAACTTTCTTGGAACATTCTGGACTGAATCCTCAGACAGGTTGGTAGCATGTATTGAACGCGAGGTTTAACTTTAACTTTCTCTCTCCCTTGAACGATCATGTTATATGTGCCATAAACTGTTGACATCTCTCGTATATTGTGCATGTTTTGTTAATTGTTGATAATGCTGCATGCCCAGTGAAGTTGATAATGGTGAAACTGGTAGATTGCATGAACTCCTTTGTGACTAGTAAATTTAGTGATTTGCAGATTGATAAATCTAGCCTTTGAAGTTTGTACGATAATATTGTGACGTGGTTCCACAATGATTTTTTATTAGGACATTTATCGCGATTAGTTGCCATAATAGTGTAGCTGGTAAACTAAACACTTAACGCAATATTGGCTAAATGGAACTAAAATTATCGCGTATATGTTGATAGGTCCTAAGATACACCGAGTACATGTAGACGTACTATAGTGGTTGCAGCATGTAATGCTGAAAGGCTATGAAAGCCTGTTGGTGTTGGTTGACGAGCCTTCACAATCCCCGATTAGGCTATGAGAGCCTGTATATCGTGAATATTTGTGGTTATTTGTTTATTTTGGATCCTCAGATATAAGTCTAAGATGTTGGATGACAAATTGGTTTCAATTAACACGTATTGGCAACTTCCTTATTGCAGTACCTATTGTATTTTATTGGTGTAGGCTGGAACATAGAGGTCTGATACTCTCTATTCTGAAGAATTCGCATTTCTTGCAGATATGATTCAAATGCTTAACATTGCCATTCGCAACCACTTGAATGTTATCAGAATTATTGCCCGTTTGAATGCCACTTCTTGACAGGCATTGAGTATGATAATTGACGTGTCAGTGAATGACATTTCGACGTGTATTTCTTTCACCATGGTTTTGCTTGTACCCTTATCGCGCTTTTGTATATCTTTTGCACACATTGTAATCTGTATGGCTATTGTTCTCAAATTTTGATTCACTCGGTGACATTGTAATGCATGACCTGCAGCTAGACAGTGCTCTGGAGACTGTTCTACGCGACTATGTTTTTCCATCTTTGTATACTCCTTTGTAATGTTTTTGTTTTTGTTTTCCTTTCTTTTGTCACTCTTGCCAGTGGGTGTGAGTTTCGGTACACGAAACGTACTCTCACTTGAGGTCAAGTTTTGGTGTATTGGTGGCTGATGAACTGGTCATTCACACAGTTTCTAGCACCATTTCTTGTCTTCTTATTATTGTATTTTTCTTTTGCTTATTTCTTGTTTCACTGTTCTGACATTTTCATGTATTTCTCTGCTGTTCCACATATATTTTGTTTTGATTTTCATGAACATGTAATGTGTTGATAAACTATTTTGGATTTGAAGCTAATGGATGAATTTTTCAGCAATTGTTTTGCTATTGTGTTATGTTTTGAGCACATTGTTTTGACATGTCCACACTTGTCAGTGACTGGCACGTGTCTCATATACCTAGAGTACTTTCATTGAGAAATGATAGTAAATATGGCCTTATGATCTTACGCTATGAACATGGACTACGGTAATTGAATAAATTGTTTATGGTATTTGACCGATATTTCTGATAACGACCTTAGCTATTCATAATGGACTATTCTTCGAAGTTTTGCTATTATTCTTGCTGCCTTACGCATTTTGTGTTTATACTTTGAGATGAATGAACGATCTTCGTTCGTATCTTTCATCTTTCATTGTTGGAAGATCTGTGAAATATCGATTCTTGGCCACCATATAAATGCATAAATTATATGTGAAATATCGATTCTTAGCCACCATAATTATCCTAGCAATTTTATTATATTAACTTTTTCCTTGAGTGAAAATTCATGATTTCATAAGCTTTTCTTACTGTCCCTTGTTATCGGTAAGGTGTATGTTATATTCGAGGCTGACAGTTTAACATGAGGGAATTGTTTTCGGTTCTGAATACTGTTTTGGTAATATAAACATCCTGTCCAATGACCTGTAGGGTAAAGCATTGTCAGTTAACTTCTGTGAGAAATTATATTTGACTGTATTTCCAGTAGGCGTCAGATTCGATCTTCGGTATTCAGCTATATGATTTAACGGTGTGAATAAGTACAATGCACTAACATGTACCCGGTGGAACCCAGACTTTGAGTTCTGTGTTTTGGTTTGGTGACGATTCGATTGTCCCATTGTCATAAAGTTTGATGAGTTGTTATCATGTACCCATTGTTAGGATAGTATAAAAGAGAATGTTTGACGGTTTTCAATTCACAGAATAAGATCCTCTGTCATGTTGCCACCGATACAGCGTCACAATATTGTAAGCTGAAATGAAGTACGAGCAGTAAAAGCTACCTACAGCAATGTGTGTGTTCTGTTGTCATCCATTTTAAGTCCAGAGAAAACCACTGGCCGAACCGGAATCTTCTGATGGGTTTATGTGATTTTACCCGGGAATATCGGCGCCCCAGACAAGCCCACTTTCCGTCGAGAGTTCTCGCAAATTACAACGGGTAGTTTATCCCTTACCCATCAAGAAAAAAACGTTAGCGCATAGCCTAGATAGGCAGGTTTACACCCACCCGCCTTACCCCATAAAAGAAAAAGATGAACCCCCATTAATTTTGACCCTACACATGTAACTCGAATATAACAGCAAAAAAGAAGGATTGTAAATTTCTATAATTCTCAGAATACGGACGTCTGCGAGAGCATGTTTATTAGGTCCAATGAAAACATTAGACAGCATCATACATTTTTTGCATGACTGATCAAACTAAATAAAGCCATCCATATAGGTTTACACTGGGCCTTGAGTGCAGTTTTGTGTATATCGACAATACGAACGTGAGAGTACGTATTTCTGTGCGCGTGCTAAATAGTTTGCATTTTTTTCATTGGTTGGTTGTTTCTACCATAAAGTGCACGCACACAATGCTAGAATCCCACCACAGTGTATAAAAACAGGGGCTCAGTACAGCAGATGACATTTTCTGCCACGCTTTCACGATGCCATACCAAACTCGGTCAAAAACGTTACAAGCTGAGAGTGCGGGGCAACGGATAATATTGGACGCCGTGGAGGACAGACCTGAGAATGTACTACAAGCTAAGAGTTCCAATGCCGCGCAAGAAAAATAATTTTTTGAACGTGTCATCTTCCGGAGGCTAAAGGAAACCATCCGTCGACAGAATATAGAGTTGCGTGAATCATCTGATACCATTATTGACGTCACAATTCAACTCAAAAGCTACCAGGAGCGAGTGATGGTTCTCACGGAGGGAATAAAGAAATTTCAAGACCAGGCCCAATGCTGTGCGTGCAAAATCCATGCGGTCATCTTTGCCTATGTTTGGAGTGCCTAGCAAAAGCTGCTATGCAATGCAAAACCTTCGAAACCCTGCCAGCATCTAACAGTGTGATGTCCACTATATGGGCGCTTCGAACGAACGCTTCGCCGAATCTACAGAAACTATACCATCGGGTTTGATTCCAAAGACCCTTTTCAGGGCCACCTTAATCTCCCGAGAGAGAGACTTGCTTTCAAAAGCGCAATAATTAACACCAGCTCTCACACAAAAGATCAATAGTAAAAAAAAAAAACACCATTATTCGTTCAGATGAGATATTTTTTTATTCTGATAACAATAATACGGAATATTATACAAAGGTAAATTATCCTGGGATTATAACAATAATAAAGAATATTCAACTGTAATAGTAAAGTCGCAATTCTCTTACACGAATATGCAGCGTAGTTCCCTCTGAAAATGGGGGTCTCCGTAAAGTTTGCAGGCACTCAAAAAGTTTTCGATGTTGCTTTCCGGGATATTCTCACACACACGGAAGCGAAACTCCGACTCAACATCGAGTTCCCGCGTATTCTGTGAGGCCTCATCCCAGATGGTCGTGGATACGGGTCAAATGCAGATATGCTTCATCTCATTATGTTTTGTACATCCCACGCAGGCGACGAGTCTGCTGATTTCCAAGCTTAATTTCTCTAGGTAAGCGCCTTTGCACACTTGGCATTTATACTGTGCTATATCAGCTGTCAAGGCTTCCGACACTACTGGGGCGATAGTTTTCATTTTATGCCATGCTGTTAGGTGTAAGAGCCCCTGTATCATACTGCCAGGTTCGGAGGTGCATTAACGGCTGATCCTTGTACATAGTGTAGCTAAGAAAGATGGAGTCGTGGTTGTATATACGGCTCTCCGCTGTATCTGCATTCTCGATGAATCGTTCGGCTTCTCGGAAAGAGGAACTGAGTTGGTTCCAGGTGGTAGGCGACAGTTCAATGTGCCTTGTGGGTCTCTTTCCTCTAGAGGCTGTGTCCAATTGGACGCGTTCATTGATACCGATGGTCAAGGTTACCTTCGGTGATAGCTCCCAGCGGCGATTGGCAGTATTCATCCCCTGGTCGATAATAGTAGAATAAGGGGTATTCTGCGTAGGCTGGTACACGAATGGGGCAGGGTTGGTCTCATGTCCGGTTTTTTTTTTGGTTCGTGGAAAGCCGCTCCCACGTCCATGCTTAATGGTTCAATCTTGATAGCGTAGATCATCGCAGCTTCAATAACAGTGCTATAGTCAGGTTGCGGGTGGGTGGTGGTGCTATCGGTGGCAGTCTCAGGTCCGGTCAGTAGTGATGATGACGTAAGATCACGGACAACCGCATTGATAGCGGCAGTATACTCATTGTGGTGTACACTGCAAGCGTATTATAATCAGTATTCATGGTGCTGCGTGACATGGCTTCGCCAGAACCTGAGAAATAGTGAATGCAGCTTTCGAAAACGGCCCCCTTTTATAGAAAATTACCCGACCCGGTGACGTCATGGAAAATTACCCGCCCACGATCTGGGAAAACCTCGGATGACTTCATGGAAATTTACCCGGCTAGGTGTTCAATTACCCGGCCCAGTGCCACGGCTGGGAAATACCGGAATGACGTCAATAGTTAGGATGCATGGTGCTGCGTGACATGGTTTCGTGAGAACCCGAGAAGTAGTGAATACAGATTTCGAAAACGGTCCCTTTTTATAGAAAATTACCCGACCCGGTGACTTCAGGGAAATTTACCCGGCTCGGTGGTAAATTACCCGGCCCAGTGCCACGGCTGGAAAATACCGGGATGACGTCATGGAAATTTGCCCGGTCCGGTGACGTCATGGAAAATTTCCCGGCACAGTGCTACGATCTGGAAATACTCGGATGACGCGATGGAAATTTACCAGACCCGGCGACGTCATGAAAAATTACCCACCCACGATCTGGGAAATACCCGGCTCGGTGGTAAATTACCCGGCCCAGTGCCACGGCTGGGAAATACCGGGATGATTACAAGCGTCTAGTCCGTCATTCATAATCCAGCCGTCGTCCATTAGAGAATATCCGCGTCCATAATCCAAAGACCTATTCCATTTCCATATAACAGTATTAGCACCAAATTCAAAAAGACAAAAGTATACATAAACATAGGCCCGTTTCCTGCAAGAGAGAAGCGGCCAACAGTCCCCAACGATGCCGGCAAGACACCACGATGGAAATTTGCCCGGTCCGGTGACGTCATGAAAAATTTCTCGGCACAGTGCTACGATCTGGAAATATCCGGATGACGCCATGGAAATTTACCCGACCCGTTGGACGATTACCCGGCACAGTGCCACGGCTGGGAAATACTCGGATGATGTGATGAAAATTTACCTGGTACAGTACCATAAAATTTTCTATAAAAAGAGACGGTGTTCGAAATCCGTATTCACTATTCCCTAAGTTCCGGAAATCCAGATCCCACTGACGACAGAAACCTTACAGATCTTGACGATCCGCCCACGGAGTTTTTACCGAGAACCGGAAGCTGTGAGTACGATCTACCAATGTCATTAGCCTGCCATCCGGCACTGTTTTCACCGACATCGCTCTGTTTTGGACTTGTACAATTTCCGGTTAGATGATAACACCCGTCTACCCCACTACGTCTATACCATTTTTGAGGACCTTCAAATTAAATGTCACCTTTGGTTATTTATTACGGCATAAGGAGGCGGACCAGCTTCGGTACTTTTACCTCAGTCACAATACCCTCGTGTGCGACCAGCCCTTCACCATTATGGTTCGTACGTCCCTGGATACGGTGCTGGTCCAACTAGAGACCATGAATAGCTTGGAATGGGTCCGACAACAACGCCACAACACCAAATGGCAGGTGGAGATGACGACGAATGTTACGTTTTACGTGACTAAAATGATCGACCGCCCCATCGGCGCCCCCATCATTTTACCGACCTGGCTGAAAATGCGGAGAGGCATGCACGCCTTAGTGAGCGGGAGTAACGGGCCTTACACCGATCGGAAATGCCTGTTTTGCTGCCGGGCTATGCATCTCGACCAGGCCCGACCCAAATAGTGTGAGAAAATCGCCAACCACTATTGGTAAGACTACTTACGTGAACAAAAGATGAAAAAACATCACTTCCGTGGGGTCCCGTTGTCACAACTGGATGTGGTGGGAAGCTTGTTCCAGTCTAATATTTTCGTGTACAGTCTGTCTCAACACGTGTATGACAACAACACCGATGACCCTCAACTCGTAGCCCGTCTCGTGCATCGTTCCCCGGAGAAGTAGGACACAACCGTGCAGTTCAATTTGTACCAGACGGAGACTGGCGGGAATTTCTCCTATATTACGGACATGAATATGTACGCCCAGTCGTACAGTTGTACTAAATGCCATTGCTTGTTCGATCACTATAGTCACCTACACCGTCACGAGGAAACCTGCGACAATACCGTCAAACGGAAGTTCCCTGGCGGCGTCTTCCACAACACACCCACCATATTTGAAGAGCTGGCGGATGAAGGCATTGACGTTCCCATGGCCCACCGCTATTCTCCGTACCGAGCTTGCTACGATTTTGAAGCCCTATTAGAGCCCATGGAGATTGTGTCGGCCAAAAGCCAATGGACCCAGCGCCACATTCCCTTGAGTGTGAATATCGATACCCACGTGCCCGGGTATGAGACCGCCCCGGTCTGTTTTGTCTCTATCGGTGACCCACATGAACTGATTATCCGGATGATGAACTACCTGGAACGATCAGTCAACCCAGTGCGGCACATCTTGCCTCCACGATTTACCGTGATGTCTTAGCGGCACTTGATGCACGCATTCCGACGTCGGCTCTGGAGGATGACACCGAGGACGAAACTGAAGACGAAAGCGAGGACGATATACCCAAACCACCCAAATCATATGCCCAGAAACTGAAGCTGCGTTTGTTGGAATATATGAACCAATTACCCGTCCTCAGGTTCAATTCCGGGCGGTACGATCTGAACTTGATCAAACAATTCGTGTACTCCTACCTAGCCAAAACGGGGGCATCAAATACGTCATTAAGAAAACGAACAATACCGTCGCTCTATCCACAACTTCACTCCGCTTTCTAGACGTGCGGAATTACCTGGAGCCGAATTACAGCTATGACCAGTAGATAAAAGCCTACGACTGCGCCCAGAGCAAAGGCAGCTTTCCATATACCTACATCACCCACCTGGACCGTCTGATCGAACCGCAACTTCCCCCCCCCAAGAGGCCTTCTACAACGATCTCAAAGGAGAGGCGTTATCCGATACCCATTATACAGAACTCCAACATGTGTGGGTCCGTGAAGGCATGCAAACTTTCCGGGGTTTCCTCGTCTATTCCAACAATCTGGATGTCGTCGCTTTCTTGGGAGCTACCGACAAAATGGTCGCCTTCTACCAAGTTATGAGTGTCGACGTGTTTAAAGAGTGTGTAAGCATTCCCGGTCTGACGCTGCGGTATCTGTTCCAGGATTTACCAACCAACGCCGACATGTTTGACTGTTTGAAAGGAAACATCCTGGGCTGACTCAGTATTATACTCCATCGGTACCACGAGGAAGAGCTACCCCACATTCGCGAAGGAAAACTGCCCTCTACCTAGCGTGTTTGAGTCAACCCATGCCGGCAGGTCATTATACCCGGTGGCTCCCTGAGGGGCAGGAGTTCAAAGCCCAATGTTACACAAAAAAATCTAGCAGAACAATGACTCGATTGGGAGGCTCAGCGACGAGGCGTCACCATCCGTCACCAAGCCAACCACGCGGGAAAACGAATTGGAGATCGGCGCCTTCCCGTAGACGGATTTGCCATCATCAATAAAATACCGACCGTGTTCCAGTTCTATGGCTGCTACTGGCATGGCCATGAGTGTTCGCTCACAGGAGGGCGCTATACCGATCGCCGTGGACGGACCCCGGCCGCCTTACATCAGGAAGTAGACCAGAACCGCGACTATATCCAGGGCTTGGGCTACGCCTATGTACAACTATGGGAATGTGAGTTACACCAGATGCAACGCCGTCAACCCGACTGATACACCTTCATACTCGCCCATGACCGGCTGCTGGATTACCGGACCATCATCACCATGTTCGACATCCTACGCACTGTTAAAACGGGAGACCTCTACGGGTTTGTCGAATGTAACATCCATGTCCCTGACCACCTGAAAGCAAAGTTCGCCGAATGTACGCCATCTTCAAAAACACCAAGGTGGGGCGAGACGACATTGGACCCACCATGCGGGCGTATGCCGAGGAACATAATGTACTCACACAATCCCGGCGTATGTTAATCGGAAGTATGTTTGGCGAGAAAATCCTGCTGGGCACACCCTTACTGCACTGGTACCTGCATCACGTTCTCGAAGTCACCAAAATCTATGAACTGATGGAATTTACACATGAGGCTTGTTTCAATGACTTTGCGGAGGCCGTGACCACCGCCCGGCGCAAAGGAGATATCGACCCCAATAAACCTATCATCGCAGAAACGATGAAGTTGCTTGGCAACAGTGGCTATGGTAAAACCGTAACCAACCAGGACCGCCACGTCGAAATTAAGATTTGTACCACCAAACAAGCCCACAAACGCCTGAATTCACCCGTCTACCGGCACATGGAGATGATTGACGACACCACATATAAAGTCACTTCAGCCAGAAAGACCAACACGTACAACCTACCGCTGCAAATCGGGTGCATGGTGTAGCAGATGGCTAAGTTGCGGATGCTGGAATTCCTGTACGATTACATGAGCGTGTTCTTCGATCCGTCATACTGGCAGTTGATGAAGATGGACACCGATTCCCCGTACATGGCCGTCTCCAACCTGAACTGGGAATCCCTGGTCAAACCGGAACAGCGAGAACGCTATGAAAGCGAACGAGATCGATGGCTGCCGAGAAAGATCACTACAAGTATGATAAAAGGACCTCCGGCCTCTTCAAGTTAGAATGAACGGGTGAGACTAAGATCGCCCTCTGCTCAAAAACGTACTATTGTTACGGTGGGGACAACACCAACAAGTTCAGCTCTAAAGGGGTCAGTAGTGGATAATAACATCACCAAATCACTGTACCTCGATGTACTACGAAGCCAGACTCAAAGCCAGTGGAACCAACAAGGGCTTTCGTGTCGTCCAGAACCAGATGCGCTCCTACATTCAGCAGCGGAACGCCTTCGCCTTCTTCTACACCAAGCGCAAAGTACTCCCAGATGGTATGGCCACGACGTATCTGGATATTCAGAGTGATGGATACCCTATAAATGCTAAAGTAAAAATGAACTTACACCGCAGATATTCCACTGGACTTCTGTCGTTGATGTTATAACAAAGGGAAATAAATGTTGTATATATATGTTGTGTTCTCTGAAATGAAAATAACCCTGGATTTTATTACAACAACGTGATTTGGTTCTTTTTGCATACCGTAGTTAACCAGTTTATGGAAATGCCCCAGGTTCTGAAAGGGTAAGTAGACACCTTTTGGTCTTTTCTAATTTGAGTATAACTTTTGTGACGTCACACAAAGGGCCCGTACACGCCTCTTGACCCTTTGAAAGAGCTAATTCGATCATATGCATGCATTTGTATATGACCTTTGTGACATCCCTTCCGCTCACGTGACTCTTGACCCATTTGAAAAGACCGCTGGAGTCCTATTGACCTTTGGCCTCTGAGTGCACTTTGTGACGTCACTTCCGGTTCCGGTCACGTGACCGGAAGTGACCTTTGACCGCGGCGCACAATTTTTATCAGGTATTGCGCATGCGCAGGGGTCAAGCGTCACTTCTGGTCACGTGACCGGAACCGGAAGTGACGTAACAAAGTTCACTCAGAGGTCAAAGGTCAATAGGACTCCAGCGGTCCTTTCTATACTACTCCGGGCATTCCCGGAAATGTTAATTAAAATTGAAGTAACTGAAGGGACTATATGGACGCATTTAGGGGTAGATAACTCTTGCTGATAAAGGGGTCGCAGTTATCTGTTCCTAAATACGACCATACGTGCTCTTTTACTTCTACTTACGCCATATCAATAATCTTTTCTTCACCCTCTAGGTAACAATATCATGTTTTGGTAATTTTTACATTCACCGCTTTCTCAGAGAAGAGTAGTGGAAAAATTGACATGGCTGTCGAGCAGTGATAACAATAGTTACTAAAACAAGGTATATTGTTACCTTTTCTCACACGAGGATGGGAGAAAACAATAAAAAATTACCAAAACACGGCTTGTTACCTTTTGTCGGAGAAGAGTAGTGGAAAAAATTGACATGCATGTAGAGTTTTGATCAATCTTAATAAATTAATATCCTATCAATGCTCCCCAATCGTACATGTCGCCATATCAATCTTAATAAATATCAATGCTCCCCAATCGTACATGTCACTATATCAATCTTAATAAATTAATATCCTATCAATGCTCCCCAATCGTACATGTCGCTATATAGGAGCTTACGTATTTCAATTGAATTTGGTGTTCTGAGCGCCCATACCATGAATATATAATAGCATTATGACATCATGTTCGCATCTGAACTAATCCACTTGCAGTCGGGGAGGGGAGATAAGGTCACCGTGTCCGTTTACCCCAATGTTTATACCAAAGACCAGTCCATATATCTACCCCGTATTATGGTGCCACAATGTCGGGACCGCAGCAACATGAAAAGACACCCCACCAGTGCGGCGTCTAAGTCGACTGAGCCAACCAATACTTCTCTATCATTAATGTTCCCCTCAAAGCACTATGAAGCGTTTTCAGGATTATTTGACACTCGAGTTACTGCAAGCCTGTTAGATCTTTCAAGGGACATATCCAAATGGGGGAGCAGATAGGAATTTTAATCAGATTGAGCTTTGATAGCAATAGTTCACTAAAACATACCCACGGTGGGAGGGGAAACAAGCCTCTGAGAGAGGAAAGTGCATTCTGGGATACAATGTAACCACGTCGCGGAGAGGTTGAGGCGAACGAAGCAGGTAATGGAACATGACAGCTGGAGGTCTTTTGAAGTTTTGAAAGTTGTCGTTTCCCGATATTCCTGCAAATATATCCTATTGAATAATACACACCTCAAGGATTGCTTTAATGTACATTTCATGTCTCCTACTGTTTTCGTGATCCCGTAAGAGTGTGTACAATTTCCCGATGGTCATCAGAAACGCACAGTACATGTGTTCGGAGTTGAAATTAGCGCAAGAACTGAATGAAACCAGCTCTTATAACGCAGCAGGTGATGCAGATATCCCTGCAGATTAATGGCAGTAGTAGGGAGAGTGGATATCCACTTACGTTTTCCAGGGAGGTAACTCTTGGTTCCCCTTTTTCCGCCAGGGGGCGCTGTCCCGTATGACGTCACTTCCGGTCTGTCACTTCCGGTCTGGTTGAATGGAGCGTGACCTATGACGTCACTTCCGGTGTGGGTGAATGGGGCGTGACTTGTGAGGATGATAGGACATGTACAGACCTGTCTGTGTCGTTCATCTCCGTATCTTTTCGGTGAGAGGAATATGTGCTGGGGTTTTTCCCCACATGTCGTTCACCTCCGTATTTCTTCGGTCAGGTCCGTGGGAGCTTGTACTGATCTGTGGAGTTTTCCCCACCATGTCGTTCACCTCCGTGTCTTTTCGGTAAGGTCCGTGAAGATGTGGCGGAAGGTACCGAGAGATGTTACGGCGGTGTGCGAAGAGACCCGGATATGACCGAAGAGGCACGGCGAGTTCGTTAAGGTCCGTGAAGATGTACCGGAGGTGACCGAAAACACCCGGAGAATACCGGAGAGTGCCGGAGTTGACCGGAAAGACCCGAATGTGATCACCGGAGAGTGCCGGAGGTGACCGAAAAGACCCGGAGGTGACCGGAGAGTACCGGAGTTGACCGGAAAGACCCGAATGTGATCACCGGAGAGTACCGGAGTTGACCGAAAAGACCCGGAGAATACCGAAAAGACACACGGAGAATACCGAAAACACCCGAATGTCACGAAAAAACGTATAAAAGTGGAAATTTTTAGTGTTTTGCTGCATTCATTGGACTGCCGAACGGAGCTATCTCACCAGCCTGCCTGACCAGCCTGCCTGACCAACCTACCTGACCAGCCTGAACCACTCTGACGACAGGAGCTACTTACCGGGGCCTCACTGTAGCATGAGACGTGGAGAAGATTTTCATTTTACCAGTGCAACTCACCATAGCAGCTACTCACCAGCCTGAGCCCACAGTCATGGAGTCATCCCAGCGAGCTAAGCTTCTACAGCACCGTGTTCGCCTCATTGATGAGATGCAGCATGTGGCCGAACTATGTGATCTGCTTATGGTGGAAAACATAATCCTTAAACCCGGTGTCGAAGATATCATGGCGCAGAAGATCACTTCACGACAAAACAGAGCCCTCATCGACGATCTACTGCGCCGTGGCCCCTATGCATTTTTAGCCTTCGTGGAGGCGCTGAAGAAGACGGGAAATGAAGAAATAGCAGATCTACTTCAAGCCCAGGATTCAGAAGATAATATCTTAGTCATGGACATGGACATCGCCGAAGAGCGTACAGCTACCAAACGTACGCACCAAGAGTCCGGTCTACCTGCCAAACGCGGTCCACCACCCAAACGGCCCCGACTAACACCTTTAGAAATATCTCAGCAAGTGCTTCAGCCAGTGCCCCAGCAAGTGCCTGAGCAAGCGAAAGAAGAGGTGCTACTTCCTATGTCTGTGCAGGAGATCAATGACATTATCCAGCAGGCCTACCAGGCGGCCCAGACCAACACTTGGGAGCTCTCTCCCTATTTAACTGTGAGTGTCAAAGAAGAGGAAGTGCATTTTAACGCACCGGCCTGGTACGACAAACCACCTAAGCATATCGCCTTGACGTTGGACACCTGGATAAGAGTACAGGCCATTTATTACGCCGTCGATGCGGTCATTGACCACCAGGGGAGTGACGAAGCGAAATTTTATGTGGGTGACGACATCTTTCTCACCTGTTCTACATTCAACAACCTGCTCCTCGTGCATATTCGTAAATGGAAAATGAGGTCAGATACGCAAAAGCGTATTCCTTGTTCTCAGGGCGTCACCCTGAAAATACCTACGTGGCGGAAGCTGCAGAGTCTCACAGCTGAAATTCATGAAGTCCTGTCTGACCAGGTGACTCAGTATATTTATAAGAAGTACATCGACACATTCCTGGATCATCTCAGACCCCGCCTTCGACACTTGCGTATCCAGCAATATCCAGGCTGTGGGAACAAGAACGGGTTCTTCAACACGCAAACGTGTGTGGACAATAGTATACCATCAGACGCGCTCATCACTGAGGCACTACAGGACGTGAACGAGGTGCAAATTGCCGAGGCATTGGAAGCTGCCTGTCCACCCAGAATTCCACGTGAACAGATTGCCACCTTCATCTACGTGCACCAGGGGCGGAAAGACGATGACGAGTTCAAACAAGTCTTGTTGCATAAATATTGAACATTTCACACAAGTCTTGCTGCATTGAACATTCAGACATTACCGTATTCCTACATTCTATGTTCATTCTATGTTCATTCTACGTTCATTTAAGCGCCTTGATAGCGTATAATTGTATTAAAAAAATTCAACACCAAGAGTCTACTGTGGTGAACACCTTATGTTCATTCTACTGTGTTAATAAAAATATTAGAAATTCAAAATGTGTGTTAGTGTTCATTCTTTGCAAAGATAATTGTATTAAAAAAAATCAACACTAAGAGTCTACTGTGGTGAAGACCTTATGTTTTCATATTGGTGAGGGAGCTGGTGTTTTTTGTGCTTTTAGTTAGAAAGTCCCACCCCTTTCGGGAGTAAATAGGTGGCCCTAAAAAGGGCCTTTGGAAAGAACAGCGTCATCACACTGTTACGGGCGGGATTTTTTTTTCACACCTGACACCCACGCCCGACACACAGGGCATCGTATCTTCAAATGAAGCTCCTCTGTTTCGGCGCACTGGCACGTCCCCCCTATACATGTCAGGGATAGCAAGCATACGCCACATAGGCACAGGTGACCGCAAGGGAAAAAGGCGTACATCGTGTCTTCGTCTTGACACACGGTACAGGTGGATTTATTCTGTTCGTTAGTCAGTTGTACACGTAGTTTAGACTTGTCCTCTTCTAATTCATCAATCTGTTCGTTCAGGCGCACGATCTCTGCTAGAGGTGATGGTGTTGTCATTCCTGTTGCTGTAGCCGTGGTTGTGGTAGCCGTCGTTGTGGTAGCCATTGAAGCTGTAGTTGCTGGGGGTCTACTACTGTTTAACCACTCCACCTCTGGTAGATCTTCATCGTCTGTTGCTTCATCATCATCCTCTTCTCCCTGCACAGCGTCCCTTATTTCTCTCTCTTGTTGTGCACCTCTCCGTCTCATCGCTTCAGCAATATGAGCTTCATGAACACGCTGCAAGCTCGTAATGATTGTAACATGTTCGTTGTCTTCTCCACTTGGGCGAATCCGTTCTCTATGTTGTCTAGGATCTTGTTGGTTCATCGTGTTGAATAGCGCCCGTCTAGTAGGATTAGCCATGATGCAGTTGAATGAATGGATAGCAGCCCAGATACTGCGCGCTTTTTATAGTCTAACCGTAGAGCGCCCGGATGAGCGCGCGGACGTCATCGAAATCTCGCCATTGAAACATTGTGCTTGCTCAGGCCCGCTGAAATTTTGTGTTTCTTTTTCATCTTTAAACCGGTCTCATTTTGCAATAAATGCGAGTTGACGTGTAAAACTTATTTCAACTTGAACTTTGGGAACTTATCGTGTATCGTTGAAAAATTCAGAAGGCTAGCGGCAGGCTAACCCTATATTTTTAATGATTTTGTCGATTTTAGACCCGTATGGTTATGGGAGTGGTGGTGTGGAAAACCCGGTAAATTTGAAATAAATCGGTTTACCTCCGTAAAAACACTTTAGGTGTGTTCCTCACAGCCTTATAATGTCACCCTGAAAATTGGAGTGGGTTTATCGAAGAAAAAGTAGGAATTTTTGTCCTATCACGCTTGCTACGGTAACACAGCCATTGACACGCATAGCTGTACACACATTCGGCTCCAGACTGTATAGCGCTGTGATACGGGCGCGGACGTCAGCGAAATCTTCCCATTGAAACATTGTGCTTGCTCAGGCCCGCTGAAATTTTGTGTTTCTTTTTCATCTTCAAACCGGTCTCATTTTGCAATAAATGCGAGTTGACGTGTAAAACTTATTTCAACTTGAACTTTGAGAGCTTATCGTGTATCGTTGAAAAATTCAGAAGGCTAGCGGCAGGCTAACCCTATATTTTTAATGATTTTGTCGATTTTAGACCCGTATGGTTATGGGAGTGGTGGTGTGGAAAACCCGGTAAATTTGAAATAAATCGGTTTACCTCCGTAAAAACACTTTAGGTGTGTTCCTCACATCCTTATAATGTCACCCTGAAAATTGGAGCGGTTTATCTAAAGAAAAGTAGGATTTTTTGTCCTATCACTCTTGCTACGGTAACACAGCCATTGACACGCATAGCTGTACTCACATTCGCCTCCAGACTGTATAGTGCTGTGTTACCGTAGCAAGAGTGATAGGACAAAAATTCCTACTTTTTCTTCGATAAACCCGCTCCAATTTTCAGGGTGACATTATAAGGATGTGAGGAACACACCTAAAGTGTTTTTACGGAGGTAAACCGATTTATTTCAAATTTACCGGGTTTTCCACACCACCACTCCCATAACCATACGGGTCTAAAATCGACAAAATCATTAAAAATATAGGGTTAGCCTACCGCTAGCCTTCTGAATTTTTCAACGATACACGATAAGTTCCCAAAGTTCAAGTTGAAATAAGTTTTACACGTCAACTCGCATTTATTGCAAAATGAGACCGGTTTGAAGATGGAAAAGAAACACAAAATTTCAGCGGGCCTGAGCAAGCACAATGTTTCAATGGGAAGATTTCGCTGACGTCCGCGCGCTCATCCGGGCGCTCTACGGTTAGACTATAAAAAGCGCGCAGTGTCTATCCATTCATTTTGAACTACATCATGGCTCAACACATGGATATTGATGGAGCGGACAATATTATTAACGAGTCATGGCTTGACAACATATTAGAAGAGCTATTCAAAGATGATGAACAAGAACACCAACCGGTAGAGGGCGGCGAGACTTTCACCCCAGTTTCACAACAAAAGCCACAGTATCTTAACCATGTTACGGGGGAATTCATCGATATTGAAGACGACGAAGAAGGAGAAGAAGAAGAGGCAGCGGATGGAGATGTCACCGCCACTAGTACTCCCCAACACGAGCGGTTTGAACGAGTCCTACAAGATGTGTTCAAACAACATCAAGAACAAGCCCAAGACCAAGAAGCAACCGGTGAATTCATGGATGGAGTGGACAATAGTCCCTACGTGAGTCCCTACGAACAGATTGCTCAACTCCTACAAGATGAGTTGGAAGAAGACCATGAAGCAGAAAGAGAAAAAAAAGAACAAGAAAAAGAACAGATGGCCATTTTACAGCAGCAGTTACAAGATGAGTTGGAAGAAGACCAAGAAACAGAAAGAGAAAAAAAAAAGAAGAAGAAAAAGAAGAGATGGCTATTTTACAGCAGCAATATCTTGACTACTACTGTACCGAAATAAGAAGACTGGAGCGAGACACAACATGGAAAGCGGCACAGTATTTACCCTGTGTCCAATGCAGTAGTCGCTACGCCAAATACGCTATATTTCCATGTGGACACCAAGCGTTATGTATTCGCTGTATTCACAGACATGCAGGAAGACCAGAGCCTACGCCCACTTACAAGCCCATAGCGTGTATACTCGTCGCGCTGAAATGTCCCGTGTGTACCCAGAGGCGAGAAAACCTGTTCCGATCGATGTAATCCCCTTACACCTTCCTAACGGTCCTTTTCAGGACCCCCAATTATATTCGAAAGAGCAAGCTTCTAATTAAAAGCACAAAAAAAACACACCAACTCCTGCACATGCACACACCTAGGTAACAATAGGTAAATAACACTTAGTAAATGGGAACTTCCTACTAACAGCGCCCAGGTAAAAAAACACTATTAGTATGAATGTACGGTAATAATATACCGAATAGTGCCGGAAAAAGCCGAGTGTAAAAAAAAAATTTCGTTGTGAGGTGTGGGAGATTGGTAATCAGAGAGGCGAGGAGATTGAGAACTACCGAGTAGTCCCGGAAAAAGCCGAGTGTAAAAAAATTTTTGTTGTGAGGTGTGGGAGATTGGTAGAGGAGAGGAGATTTTGCATGGGTAGGCTAGGGGTTGGCCCTGAACACTGAAAAGGGTCTTTTGTGTTTGGAAGGCTAGGGGTTGGCCCTGAACACTGAAAAAGGGTCTTATGTGTTTGGAAGGCTAGGGGTTGGCCCTGAAAAGGACCGTTGAGGGCAGGGATTTTTTTGGGGTTGGAGATTGGTAATCATAGAATATAGAGGAGAGGAGATTCACCATGTAGGACCTGAATTTAATTGAATGTGCCACGTTAGAAGTTCCCCTTTCGTAAGATTGGGGTGGCCCTGAAAAGGGCCGTTAAGGTCAATTTGTTTACCCTGTTTTATTCAGGGGGAGTTTGCCTGTCTACTCCAAACTGGCAGAAAAGTACCGACCAAGCTGTAAAACGAACCGACCAGGCTGTTGTTGTTGTTCAGCGTCCGGTGCGGATGGAAGATCATCCAGGAATCTCGCTGGCGGTATTCTTCGTATATCTATGAATTCTGGTTCAACTGGCTGGAGCAGTTGTTGTTGTTGGGCATCCAACAGATCGCCCAACGTTTCCAGCCAGTCTTCTCCCGTTAAAGTCGTCGGTGCCTGGGTCATTAGCTGGTGAAGTTCACTCCACGACAACCGTGTGAACTTCACGTTGTCTCTCGCCCATTGCCGCATCTCGGCTAGCCAAAAGGTTTTTATCGCCACCGCTAGTTCCCTCCTCTCTCTTCTTGCTCTCACCATCCTGGCCGAAGCTTTCGTGGTAGACATCTTGGGTCTCCCGCTCATGATTTTCTTGGATGTGTCGATACGTGTTGTCAGCTTGAGAAAAAGGGTTTGAATGAAGCTTTCCCCCGCGCGTCCCTAGGTTTATACTGAATATAGAGTAGATTTTCATTGGCTGTTTCAACGGGGCGATCCTCGTTCATTGGCTCTGTCTTCGGCCTCACCATTGGTTGATATACACGTCGCTGATTGGTCCAATAAGGCGCGAGTGATGCCTCCTGGGTCAACTCACAATCCTCTCTTTTTGCACAAAATTGGTATAGCAAATTCCCAGGTTAAATCAATTCGTATCTCTATAACATTATGGTTGATATACGCGTCGCTGATTGGCCCAATAAGGCGCGAGTGATGCCTCCTGGGTCAACTTACAATCCTCTCTTTTTGCACAAAATTGATATAGCAAATTCCCAGGTTAAATCAATTCGTATCTCTATAACATTACACCCCGAATGATCACGGACTTTCACGAAGGTGGGGTCATGGAAAATAAAAACTATAACGTATACGGGTACGGACAGCGCCTAGAGAGGCACGAAAAAAATAAAACTATAACGTGTACGGCTACGGACTAGGGGTTAATTTAACATGACACTGCCGAGTGATCACGGACTTTCACGAAGGGTGAAGGGAGATGGAAAAATAAAACCAGAACGTGTACGGGTACGGATTAGGATAGAGAGACACGAACACATAAACAACTGTAACGTGTACGGCTACGGACTAGGAGTTCACACTATCTCATAGGGGTGCATTATAGTATTAAAATTACCCAACCCCTTATGTTTGCGGGGGTGACTAGGTGAGTCCACTAGGCACTGACAGGGTGTGCCCCTCCCCTGCACAGCGATATATACAGGCCTCCCTAGTCGGTGTTTTGTCATTCACCACCATGGGAGCGCACGGAGCAGATGGGGAGCTTGCCTTGTTCCAACTCACCACCCACGTCACCCTGATCGTCCATGACAATCACCTGCAGCTCATCGAAGAACAACCCCGAGAGGTGAAGCTATGTTTAACCCTAGCAGGATGGACTCTATTGACACGGTTGTTACAGGGAAAAGAGCCCGAAGTCGATTTCATGCACGTGGGAGTAGGTGTCTACCTACGAAGTGGTAGAGATGATTCTTTTTTTCCCCGGTTAGAAGAGCGTGGTGGTCCCCATATCACACTTCCTCCGGCATTATGGCAGGCGCTGAAAGCTATTATCCCCGACGTCCACGACTTACTGCACCCCGACGCGAACTCTGTGGCTACCCGCACTCTTACACCTGGCTGCACCCTATTGTTGTACCCCAAACGAGTGGAGCTCATCGATGACGACAGTAGGTGTTGGTGTAGGTCTGAACCCAAAGCGCGTGTCTCTTTGTCACCGGAAGGCTGGACTACCTTGAAACGGGTGTTGTTGGGTGACCTGGACGGTGATAGCATTCACCTGTGTGACGACGTCTACATTTTCCGCGGTGCCTTTTTTGCTCGACTCCTCTGTCTGAACCAGGGTGGTTTTACTCTGGACCCTGATCTATGGACAGCCTGGAAAAAGTAGTCACCATTGTCGATGAAGTACTATATCTATAGGGTGCACACAGGCTAGAGTGTCAGTGTCTACTCATGAAGCGAACACACAACAGCGCAATCCAGAGGAAGACGCAGAGGGGAACCCAGAGGGGGACCCGAAAGGATGGGAGTACCCGCAAGGCCGGCCGGCAGGAATCCACGTGGCGTACCACTGTGAACAAGGTGTTAACAGATTTGTATTACAACCCCACCAGTCCAGCCGCTTATAGCGCTGTGGGAGCGCTCGCTCGAGCTGCACATTCCCAAGGCATCAGTCGAACTGAAGTTCGAGCATGGTTAAAAACCCAAGACACTTATAGCTTACATCGAGCAGCCCGACGACATTTTCGCCGTAACCGAGTCATCGTAGGAGGCATAGACGCACAATGGCAGGCCGATTTGGTCGATATGAGTCGATTTGCTGCCCACAATGATGGACATCGGTACATGTTGACCTGTATCGATATTTTATCCAAGTACGCATGGGTGCTCCCTATCCGGACCAAAACAGGAGAGAATCTGGTACGAGCGTTCGAGCAGATTTTCAAGACGGGACGCAAACCCCTCTATTTGCAAACGGATGAAGGCACAGAATTTCTCAACCGCCACTTTCAAGCCTTTCTTAAGAAACAGAAGGTGTTTTTCTTCCATACGTACAACGAGACCAAAGCCTCTGTGGTGGAACGATTCAATCGGACCTTCAAAGGACGAATGTACAAGTATTTTACCGCCAAAAACACCCGACGGTACATCGATGTGCTACCTCAACTGGTCCAAGGGTACAATCGAGCCTATCATCGCAGTATCCAGCGGGCTCCCCTCGATGTGACGGAACGCAACGAACATCAAGTGCGCCGTACGCTGTACTCGATAGAACCCAGTCCACTCACGTCACCCCGTTACAAACGCGGGGATGTGGTACGGATCAGTAAAGTCAAAGGGCAATTTGAGAAAAGTTACTTGCCCAACTGGAGTGACGAGCACTTTGTCATCGTTCGCCATAACCCTCGACACCCACACGTCTATCAACTGGAAGATCTACAAGGAGAAACACTGCAAGGCACGTTTTACGAGGCAGAATTACAACCGGTGGTAAAAATACGGAAAGACTACTACACGGTGGAAAAGATTTTGAAAACGGAACGTCGACGTGGCATCCCCTATCATTTCGTCAAATGGCAAGGTTGGCCCAGTTCGTTTAATTCCTGGGTCTCAGCCCGTGACATGAAACGGCTATAAATTCTACCTGACATCGCCTACAGCCTTCAGTCTAGGGTTGTACCATGGATAGTGCACATGTGCCCTTACTGCTGCGCACTCGAAAAAGACAAGTCGGTACCGTGGTGTGTCTACTAGTGCTTCTGGGTAGCTTATTTGGAGGAGTCTTCTACGATTTGGCGTACCTGATATCCTGTTTCAACCTACCCGCCATTCGTCCAATTCCTGCCCCCCAACGTCAAGTGCAATCACCCAACACCACCACCACCACCACCACCACCACCACCACCACACCCGCTCCTACTACGCTGCGGTGGACCAGATCACCACGTTCTACCACCCAGCCCACTACGCGGTCTAGTCCTCCGCCATCTCTACGGAACTTCACCCGGGATCCTCCCGTGTATTACCTGCCTAGTCCTACCCTCAGAAGCGAACCATCCGCATCATCTTCCACCGGGGCAAAACCACGACAACCTAGGACTCTCACCACCACCACCACAACCACGACGCTAACACCTAGAGTGGGACTAGTACCACGTTTACCACGGCAACGGTACCCGCACGACTACGACCCCCGGTGGGATCCACGACAACGGTGGTGGGCCTCTGAACGCCGGGCGCAAATCACCAAATAACTCTATGGATCCTCGGTGGCAGCATCCCTTCACGTGTCTCATCGCTGGACCGACGGGTCGGGAAAAACACACTTCGTTCAACGGCTCATCCAACACGGGTCAGCCCTCATTTCACCACCCGTGGCTCGCATCCTGTGGTGTTATGGAGCTTGGCAGCCTGCGTACGAGGAACTGGCACGCATCCCTGGACTACCTTGGTGGTAGGATTACCCCCAGAAGATACCCCAGAAGACACGTTGGTCGTGGTAGACGATCTGATGACCGAAACGGACAGTCGGGTGACGCGTCTCTTTACGAAAGGAAGCCATCATCGTCGGTTGAGCATCATCTACATCGTCCAGAATCTCTTCAGTAAGAACAAAGAGCACAGGAACATCAGTTTGAATGCTCAGTACGTGGTCTTGTTCAAAAACCCCAGAGACGCATCACAAATTATGCACCTGGCGAAACAGATGTACCATAAAAACACGGCCTTTGTGCGGGAAGCCTTTGAAGATGCCACCCAAGGGGCCCACGGGTATCTACTCATCGACTTGAAACAAGGAACACCCTCGGCACTTCGATTGAGGACCCACATTTTTCCCGGAGAGTTTCAGACGGTGTACACACCCAAATAAAAGAAGAAGACACAACCCCTCTAGCATTCACTTCCTCATCATGTCTGCACGGATACGGAAGCACGCGCCGGCCCTCCGCGTATTACGCAGCGCGCCACCGGAGGTGGGCCGGGCCCTGGTGCGCGGCGCGGACGCAGAATTGGTACGGTGTTTGTGTGAAGTCGCTCATAATGTGTTAAAAGGGAATGTTCCTCTCAGCCCCTTGCAGAAAGGGAAATTGCAACGGCACAAGACGGGTCTCCGAACGCTGGTGAAGAAGACGGGCAGTTTAAAGAAAAAGAAACAGGTGTTACAGCGAGGTGGATTTCTCGGGGCACTCCTCGCACCCTTAGCCGCCACCGTACTGGGACCGTTAGTAGGGTCCATCTTGGGACGCTAACATGGAACATACGAAAAAAATGATGCTGGTGGAACCTCGACTGTTACAGAGTTTGCAATCACCCTATCCCGTGCCTGCCACGGTGCAACAACTCCAGTCTCTCGACGAAGAGATGAATAGTATACTCCAACGTCGACTACCCGATCACGAGAAAATTCAACTCTACCATCAGACGCTGAACCGGTACAAGACGTTTATGGATCAATATAGGGGTAGTACACCACCAGCACCACTACCAGCAGCGCCAGCACCTACACCGCCATCATCACCTCAGCTGGAAGATGAAGTGTTGGCCAGTGTCCCTAAGGCATTCCAGACCAAGGCTCGTTTATTGTTGGACCGGGTGAAACAGAATCCCGATATGGGTTGGAGCGATCAGGGGGAACTGCTTATTCGAAACCGAGTGGTGCCGGGGTCTCATATCACCGATTTGATCAACGATACGGTGCGCTCTCGCAAACACTCTAATCCAGCGGGCTGGGAAGCCTTTGCTCAGGGGTTGAAAGACACACACACTCCTCAAGAATTGGTGGGGAATCCTAACCGTTGGGCCTTTATGCAGCGGACGCAGCAATCGCCGAGTAGACGACCGCCACCACCACCACCACCACCACCACCCTCTTCTTGGGAACCGGAGTCACCCCCCAAAACACCACAACGACGGGCATCTTCTTTTCCACCCTTTAAAACACCATCCCCGGTAAAGAGGCTCCAGCGCTCGAGAGCTTTGATACAAAGCAAGTCACCGCGACGATCACGACGCCGAGGTCATCCGTCCAAGGCCTGGGAGCCCTATTAAAGCCAGGTGGAGAAGCAAGAAAGCTCAGTCGTCATGTTTTACCTGACGTTGCCCAGTAACAGTTCGCTCGATGTGTTTCCTGACAACACCTTGGCCAAGTACGTGACTGGTGGATATTCAATACCCTTACTCGTGGTACAACGTGCGAGGCAAAGAAGTATGGTACGAAGTGACCTACGAAGGCAAAATAAACCGACTCACTCTCCCCGAAGGCCAATACGATACCCCCAAGGCGCTCATAGAGGGTCTGACCACATTGTTGAATTACAAGTCTCTACGGAAGGTGACGAATAGTTCAAGACCCCTCAAAGCCTATCCCTTCAAGAATCACGTGATCTTCGATGTCAACGCACACAACGACAAGGCCTGTATCCTGCTCAGCCCCAACGTGGGTGTGGAACTCAGTCCTAGGCTACAGCAAATGTTAGATCTCCCTTACGACATCTACGCGGGTCCCACCACCGACAACGGTGACGTTGTGATGGATATGAAAGTAGGTATGTACGGACTCTACGTCTACTCGGACGCAGTGGACAGCCATATTGTGGGCGATGTGAACACACCTCTGTTACGGGTGGTACCCATTAGAAAGAAGTATGGCGATCAAGTCACCCAGAGTTTCAACCACATACTCTACCTGCCCGTACGACACACCGATATCAACACGATCACGGTGGATATAAGAGATGACACGGGAAACCCGGTCGCATTCGAACGAGGGAAAGTGGTGCTGACACTTCATTTCCGACAAGCACGTTCTCCTCACTTCGTATAATGTACGTGCCTTACCAGTGCCATACGGCCAGCTATGCCGACTACTACAAGAAACAAACGGGAGGTAGCTTGCCCATCTTTAGCGGTGCACGCATGCAACGAGGTCACGGATTGGGTAACATACTGGGCAGCATCGTCAAAACGTTCTTGCCCTTGGTGACACGGGGAGTAAAAGCGGTGGGTAAACAAGCGGTACGCAGTGGACTGCGCGTGGCCGGTGATGTCTTGGGAGGCACGGCACCCCGACAAACCTTGAAACGACGGGCCCAAGAAGCAGGCAGCGTCTTGATCGCCAAAGCCCTTAATAGACAACCACGGGCACAGCGAAGAGTCATTCGACGACCGACACACCGACGACGCACACCCCGGAAGAAGAAAGGTAAGAGAGACATCTTCGCATAATGGCATTCATTCACTCCGAGTCGTGTCCGTCTACCAACAGTGAATTGGATTTGTGGACTATTCCACCCACACAGACCAGTGTCGCCGAAGGACGTTGGGTAGAACATCGACCACTGGCTAGTCTGACGGGTACGGGACCACTGGAATTTACCATTGAAAACAAAGATACGGCCTACCTGGATTTAGCCCACACGGACTTGTACGTGAAAGCCAAAATAGTGAACAGAGCCGGGGACCCCATCGGGAACGATGCGGTGGTAGGCCCGGTGAATCTTTGGCTGCACTCCTTGTTCCAACAGGTGGATATCAGTCTGAACGATAAACTCATCAGTACGTCCACCAATACGTACCCGTACCGAGCCTACATCGAGACGCTGTTGTCGTACGGCGAAGATGCCAAAAAATCACACTTGCAAGCCTCGCTGTACTACAGGGATACACCCGGAGCCATGGATGCCGTCACCGTTGTCAATGGTGGGTTCGGCCATCGCAGGCAGTTTACAGCCACTAGCAAGTCCGTCGATATGATGGGACGACTGCACGCCGATCTGTTCCTGCAAGACCGCTACATGATGAACGGTGTATCCATCAAGATCAAGTTGATCCGTTCCACACCCACTTTCGCCTTGATGGCCGATGGAAATGCTCCCAATTACAACATCGTCATAGATGATGCAGCCCTGTTTGTCCGTACGGTGGATTTGCAACAGGGCGTGTTGCTGAGTCACATGTAAGCCTTATCGAAAAAACCAGCCCTGTACCCCATCCGACGCGTACAGACCAAGGTGTTCTCTGTGCCAGCAGGTACGATGATGGCCAATCGTGAAAATTTATTTCTAGAGGATCTCCCTAAACGTCTTACCCTGGCGTGTGTGACCAACGCCGCTTTCAATGGACAGTGGAGTGAGAATCCGTTCAACTTTCAACATTTCAACCTCAACTTTTTGGCACTGCACGTGGCCGGCCATCAAATTCCAGCCCGCCCGTTACAACCCGATTTTGGTAACCATCAGTATGTGCGGAGCTACCTGAATCTGTTTACAGCCACAGGACAAAACAATCAGGACGAAGGAAATACCATCACTCGACGAAACTTTAGCCGTGGGTACACTTTGTTCGCCTTCGACCTCACCCCAACCTTGGAACACGATCATCAACTGGCCTTGCTCAAGAAAGGAAACTTACGGTTGGAACTGCGTTTCTCGGTAGCTCTAATGCATACCATTAACGTGATTTGCTACGCCGAGTTTGATAACGTCATCACCGTGGATCAGCAAAGAAACGTCCTGTGTGACTACGCCAGCTAGAGTCATGGATACAGAGCAGCTGATGGGCATACTCCAGCGAGATCCTAGGGTACCCTTTCGAGGTGTGTTTCCACGCAATGTGTTTCCCACCAACCCCACCACCCCAGCAGCCTACATCCTGAATACAGACCCTGGTACTCGACCCGGTGAACATTGGGTGGCTGTGTACGTGGACACCCTGGGCCAAGGCGAATACTTTAATTCCTACGGACTTGCACCCCTGCATTCTGATTTGGTAAAGTTCATGGACGTATCTACTACAGTGTGGCGTTGGAATACTAAAAGATTACAAGGACCCTTGAGTAGTGTATGCGGACAGTACTGTGTGTTTTATCTCACTCACCGGAGTAGAGGACATTCTATGCAAACGATCATACAAATGTTTGATGATTATTCTCAAGACGAAGACCGTGATGTACTCGTATATGACTGGACTGCCTCTCGTTTTAATGTGCATGCCCCATTTCTCTGGTTGACTTAATTGATTCAATGTGTTCTCATTGTTTTTGTTATGACGTTGTTGTTCTGACGTTCATTGATGTTGAATAAAAAAGATTCATGAAAAAACACAAATGATGTGTTTGACTTTTTTTATTCAAGTGAACAAGAATGGTTAGACTATGTACAAAAGAATACCGGTGGTGTGTAAAACTGTCAGGAGTAGGATTCGAACCTACGTTCTGCATTTCGCAGACCAGCACTGTTAACTGGCGCCTCAGACCACTCGGCCATCCTGACTACAGTTTTTAACTCATGTATCAAAAGTCATAGTTCGAAATTTTCACAAGTCCAGGTAAGTGGTACTGATGCCATCGGGAAGGACTTTCCGCTTGGGGTAAAAGAAAGTGAAGGCGTCTCGTTGCTGGATGTACGTCCGCATCTGGTGGTCCACCACCCGAAATCCTCTGTTAGTCCCACTCGCACTGGCCTGGCTTTGCAGCACGTTCAGGTACAAGGCTTTGTCGATGTTGGGATCGCGCCGGTTCACCCCTTTGCAGCTAAACTTATTTTGGTCTCCACCGTAACAGTAATACGCCTTCTAGGAGAGATCAATCATGGCATCCCCACTCCACTCCAACTTGAAGAGGCCCGACGTCCGCTTGTCGTACTGGTAATGGTCACGTCGAGGTAGCCACTGGTCCCGTTCCGCCTCATACTGTGCACGTAACTCGGGTTTGACCAGGGACTCCCAATCCGCATTAGACACGGCCATGTAAGCAGAGTTTGTATCCATCTCCATGAGTTGCCAGTCTGATGGATTAAAATACACACCCATGAAATCATACAGAAACTGGAGCATCCTCAGCTTGGCCACCTGGTATACCATACATCCAATCTGGAGGGGCAGGTTGTAACGGATAGTCTTTTTGGCTAAAGTGATTTCATACGTGTCGTCATCGATGACCTCCACGGACCGAAACAGAGGAGAATTCACTTTTTTGCGGGCTTGTTGGGTAGTACAGATGTTCACGTTCACGTGCTTATCCTGGACCGTTTTGCCATAATAGCCATTGCCCGTCAATTTCCACGATTCACCGATGATGGCCTTACTCGGATCTTGATCACCTTGACGACGGGCAGACGTCACGATGTCGTCATTCCCCGCAAAACAGGCGCTGGGTACGTACTGTATGACTTGGTATACGCGCGTGACTTCCAGACCGTGGCTGATGTACCACTGTAGCAGAGGAGTGCCCAGCAAGATTTTCTCTGCCCACATACTGCCAATCAACATCCGTCGAGGTCGAGGCAAACACTCGTGTTGCTCAGCATAGGCCCCCATGGTGTCTCCAATGTCATCCCGACCCACCAGTGTGTTCTTAAAGATGGGAGGGCACTGGGCGAAGAGTGGCTTGAGAGTGTCGGGAACATGCAGATCACATTCGACAAAGCCGTAGAGGTCCCCAGAACGAATGGCGTCGAACATCTGTGGTAGACTCAGGAGTCGCCGACGACTGAGCGGGTACTCGCGCTCTTTTAGAAAACGACGTAAATGTGGGAGGGCCTGGCACATGGTGTGAAATTCACACTCCCACATTTCGATGAGGTGGTATCCTCTCTCTTTAATGTAATCACCATTCTCCTGCACTTCTTCCCGTAATTCTTCCGCCGATTTCCCACGTCGTTGGTTGAAGCGTCCAGCGCTGAAACGGCATTCGTGGCCGTGCCAATAGCAGCCGTAAAATTGAAATACGGTCGGTGTTCTACCCACAAGGGCAAACCCATCGACGGGGAGTCGACGATCTCCTATGCGCTTCTCTGTGGCGTTGGTCTGATGGCGTATGGAAATTCCCCGTCGATAGGCTTCCCAATCCAACCACTGGTCAGCCAGATGTTTGTAGGGGGTGCGTTGCGGTGTGAAATGCTGGCCTTCCGCCAACCAGCGCGTATAATGACCGCTGGGCATGGGCTGGGCAAGAGACCACAGGTACAGGGCATTGGCATCGAATCCGATGATCTTAGCACAGGGTTTCCCACCGGGGAGAGTGGTGACGTCCTTCTCGTGATAACGGTGAAAAATAAGACTGGGTCCGCCGACGATATTCTGCTTTAGACAATCATGCATGTCCGCGTCTTTTTGCTGTATGAGTGAAAAGTACGTGGAACACTCTTGAAAAAGATGGCGAAGCGCCAGACCCGGTAAACTCAAGCACTCCTTGAAGATGTCGACGTGCATCTCACGACGAAAGAGTTGAACCATTTTCTCGGCCGCTTCGAGGAAAGGAACCACATCTAAGTTATTATACCATATCAGGAAATCTCGCAAGGTCTGCATGTGTTGGTCGTTCCATACCTGCTGTAGTTCCCGGTACGTGTCTTCCGGACATTCCACTTGCTTCAGATCGTCAAAGAACGCGCCCCGGGGTGGCAACTGTGTTTCCTCCAAACGGTCGAGCGTCGATATATACGTGTAAGGGAACCTCCATTTGGTCTGTGCACAGTCATACGCCTTCACCCACTGAGCATAGCTATAATTGGGAGCTAAGTAGTTCCGTACATCCAGGAAATGGAGTGATGTGGTAGTGAGGGCCATATGATTATTAATCTTCTTGATGACGGACTTGATGGTACTAGCCTGGGCCAAGTAAGGGTAGAGAAATTCCTTCACCATGTTCAGATCGTATCGCCCCGAGTTGAAACCGAGCACCGGTAACTGGCCTAGGTATTGTAGGAAGCGAGCTTTCAATTTCTCCGCATACGGTTTAGGTAAAGGCACATCCTGCGACTGCACGGGTTCCGGCTCCTGGGTGTCAGACTCTGACTCTGACTCTGACTCTTCATCGTCACTAAACGATACGCCGGGTATAGGAATCCGACCGTCCAGTTGGTCCGGTACGTCCTGGAACTTGGACACCAACAATTCCGTACTGGCCGCACTGACTTCCTCTAAATAATCCATCATGCGGGTAATCAACTCATGGGAATCCCCCGATGACACGAAACAGACCGGCGCAGCGTCATAGCCAGGTACGTTGCTGGAAATGCTCACACTGAGGGGAATATGGCGCTGCGTCCACTGCGTTTTCGCTGAGAAGATGTCCATGGGCTCCAACAGGGCCTCAAAATCGTAACACGCCCGGTAGGGAAAATAACGGTCCTCTTCCGGTATGACAAGACCCTCATCGGCCAGTTCCTGGAAGATGGTGGGCGTATTATGATACACACCGCCAGGAAATTTTCGCTTCACACTGTTGTCACAAATCTTCTCGTGTCGATGTAGCTTCCCAGAGTGTTTGAACACCCGATGGCATTGGGCACAACTGTAGGACTGGGCGTACAGGCTCATATTGTGGATCAGCGAAAAATGACTCACCCCATTGTCGTCGAAGACATTGACTTTCATCGTAGAAGCATACCGTTCTGTTGAACGATGAACCAATTCAGCCACAAATGTATCCTCCTCGCATCGTAATCGGTATACAAAGATATTGATGTTGAACACAGTTTCCACGACATCCAAATACTTGAAGGGGACTCCACGGAACTGCCGCTCATCCAAGTCTTGCTCCTGTAAATACTGTCTCCAATAGCCATTGGCCATTTTCTCACAACTGTTGGGATTACACTCGTCCAGATGCACGGCCAAACACCGAAACAGACATTTCCGGTCTTTGCCCCTCCCGTTAACGCATACAGTCCGTTTCGATGAAGCAGCCAAGGTGGAAGTATAACAGGAGCACCGATAGGATGATCTCTCATTTTGGTGACGAAAAATGTGACGTTGGTCACCATTTCCACAAGCCATTTGGTATTGGGGCGTTGCAACCGGGCCCATTCCAATGGGTCCAACGTAGTCAGTTGGTCGATGAGTGGCTCCAGAGAAATTGCATCCGTCACCGTGAAGGGCTGGTCAAACACATAGGTATTATTGCTGGGATAAAAATACCGCAACTGGTCCGTCTCCTTGTCCCGTAAGATGTAACCGAATGTCATATTCAACTTGAACGCTGTCACCTGGTCTGTGAAAATGTTCTCGACATAGGTAGACAGATACGTGAGGTCATGCAGCCGAAAGTTATACAAGTCCAATAGACGACGGTCACGGCGAAAACAATGGCGTATGGTAGCCCAGTGACGTCGATAAATGTCACTCACACGCTCGTCTTGGGGTAAGACTTCAACCGCAGGTGCTGCTGGGTCCCCTGGAAAATCTTCTCCACGTCTCATGCTGCAGTGAGGCCAATAGCTCCTCTCGTCAGAGTGGTTCAGGCTGGTAGGCTGGTCAGGCAGGTAGGTGAGATAGCTCCGTTTGGCAGTCCAATGAATGCACCAACTCCCTAAAACTCGCCCCTTTTATACGTTTTTTCGTGACATTCGGGTGTTTTCGGTATTCTCCGTGTGTCTTTTCGGTATTCTCCGGGTGTTTTCGGTCACCTCCGGCACTCTCCGGTGATCACATTCGGGTCTTTTCGGTCACCTCCGGCACTCTCCGGTCACCTCCGGGTCTTTTCGGTCACCTCCGGCACTCTCCGGTGATCACATTCGGGTCTTTCCGGTCAACTCCGGCACTCTCCGGTATTCTCCGGGTGTTTTCGGTCACCTCCGGTACATCTTCACGGACCTTAACGAACTCGCCGTGCCTCTTCGGTCATCTCCGGGTCTCTTCGCACACCTCCGTCACATCTCTCGGTACCTTCCGCCACATCTTCACGGATCTCACCGAAAAGACACGGAGGTGAACGACATGGTGGGAAAACCCCACAGATCAGTACAAGCTCCCACTGACCTGATCGAAGAAATACGGAGGTGAACAACATTGTGGGGAAAAACCCCAGCACATATTCCTCTCACCGAAAAGATACGGAGATGAACGACACAGACAGGTCTGTACATGTCATATCATCCTCACAAGTCACGCCCCATTTACCCACACCGGAAGTGACGTCATAGGTCACGCTCCATTCACTCACACCGGAAGTGACGTCATACGGGATAGCGACCCCTGGCGGGGGGGGAAAACAAAGGGGGGACCAAGAGTTACCGCCCTGGAAAATATGAATGGATCGGGCCTTTCCCTACTACTCGCGGACGTCAGCGAAAGAACTTGAATGGCTCGATTTTGCTACGACGTAAGGTCACAACTCCGTGGCAAATGTTTATTTTTTAAATGAACAACCGATTATCTCTTTACGAAACATCAGATCTTCAAAGCCTAATAAAAAAGCTTGTTATTACAGCTTTTTCTTGCCGTAGAACTAAATTTTATGAAATTTCTGCACTAATGTGAAGTGCCATTTTCGCGAAAAAAAGAGATCTGACCGCAGCCGCACTCTGCAAACATTTGCGTGCGGGAAGTGCAGACGACACTCGAGCGTTTTCGCCCAATATTCTATCAGTCGGAATCGGAAGGGAATTCATCCTTGAATTTATTAGCATATTTATCCTTTCTTTTTTGTTTCAAATATATAGCAAATATTCTTAGATTAAATTTCGATACTGTTCTAATTTTAGCTATTACCCACACTGCCTCAAATCCAATATGGCAGCCCCCGCAAAAAACGCCCACGCAAACGATGAAATCTGAACATGATAGACTTCGGTAATTGTCTGTCTTTACATGGATTTACATTGGGTTTGTGATTAGGTTCTGTGTCTGTATTTTGTCTCACGTAATGCATGTATGTTACCTATTTAACGAACTCCGTTCGTTAATAAGGAAGGTCAACGCTCCCGATCTTTGTACATGGGTTTCATTGTCACGGTCAAAGCCTAATGCTATGATATTCTTATTGAGCTCGTAAACTCGTGATTTTTTAGCAAAAGTCGCAAAAACAAAGATGGGGTAGGGGGAAAGTGATTGACGGGATATCCGACAAAACCGCATACTACAAGCAAGTGTCGCATACCAAGAAACTCGCAAACACTTCCAGATTGGCATAGCCTTGAGAAAAGAAATTCTGAGAAAACACCCTAGCCGTAAGGGTGCACTCTACACTAGGCCACGGTGTGTGGAGTGCATTTCGCAGACCAGCACTGTTAACCCTATCTGGACTGGGCTTTTTGGGACCTGTCCAGGCCTGGGGGGCCGAAATGGCCCCCCCCCCCTAATTATTTTTCTTATCCCTTCAGCTAGGGCTGAAACTTATTACACTATATCCTTGTCAAGCTCTTACCAGAAATGTAAAATCCAAGATGGCCGCTTGATGACGTCACAGTAACGCCATTTTGAAAAAAAAACGGCATTTTTGGTCGATTTTTCGGTCAGATTTTCCGATTTTATTTTTGCAATTCTCCACAAAACTGCATGAAAATTAGTAAATATTAATGTGATATGAAATAAAAATAGTTTTTGTCCACTTTTCATTGCCGAAAAGCAGAAATTTTGAAGAAATATGACAAAACATCCTCTTTTCTGGTACACCACGTGGCCGCCATCTTGAATTTACCCATGATCCTCTGCTCGGGGGGTTATGAAAATAGGCTCAAAATGATCCCAATAAGACAAACGATAAAGTCACGGAGTTTCAGCTCTCCATTTTTTGCCGTTCCGGAGATAGTGCAGAAAGTTTGTTAGGGGGGGCCATAATGGCCCCCCCCTCCCCAGGCCAGGTAGGGTTAACTGGCGCCTTAGACCACTCGGCCATCCTGACTTTACAGTTTTTAATTCATGTATCAAAAGTCATAGTTCGAAATTTTCACAAGTCCAGGTAAGTGGTACTGATGCCATCGGGAAGGACTTTCCGCTTGGGGTAAAAGGAAGTGAAGGCGTCTCGTTGCTGGATGTACGTCCGCATCTGGTGGTCCACCACCCGAAATCCTCTGTTAGTCCCACTCGCACTGGCCTGGCTTTGCAGCACGTTCAGGTACAAGGCTTTGTCGATGTTGGGATCGCGCCGGTTCACCCCTTTGCAGCTAAACTTATTTTGGTCTCCACCGTAACAGTAATACGTCTTCGAGGAGAGAGCAATCATGGCATCCCCACTCCACTCCAACTTGAAGAGGCCCGGCGTCCGCTTGTCGTACTGGTAATGGTCATGTCGAGGTAGCCACTGGTCCCGTTCCGCCTCATACTGTGCACGTAACTCGGGTTTGATCAGGGACTCCCAATCCGCATTAGACACGGCCATGTAAGCAGAGTCTGTATCCATCTCCATGAGTTGCCAGTCTGATGGATTAAAATACACACCCATGAAATCATACAGAAACTGGAGCATCCTCAGCTTGGCCACCTGGTATACCATACATCCAATCTGGAGGGGCAGGTTGTAACGGATAGTCTTTTTGGCTAAAGTGATTTCATACGTGTCGTCATCGATGACCTCCACGGACCGAAACAGAGGAGAATTCACTTTTTCGCGGGTTTGTTGGGTAGTACAGATGTTCACGTTCACGTGCTTATCCTGGTTCGTGACCGTTTTGCCATAATAGCCATTGCTCGTCAATTTCCACGATTCACCGATGATGGCCTTACTCGGATCTTGATCACCTTGACGACGGGCAGACGTCACGATGTCGGCATTCCCCGCAAAACAGGCGCTGGGTACGTACTGTATCACTTGGTACACGCGCGTGACTTCCAGGCCGTGGCTGATGTACCACTGTAGTAGCGGAGTGCCCAGCAAGATTTTCTCTGCCCACATACTGCCAATCAACATCCGTCGAGGTCGAGGCAAACATTCGTGTTGCTCAGCATAGGCACCCATGGTGTCTCCAATGTCATCCCGACCCACCAGTGTGTTCTTAAAGATGGGAGGGCACTGGGCGAAGAGTGGCTTGAGAGTGTCGGGAACATGCAGATCACATTCGACAAAGCCGTAGAGGTCCCCAGAACGAATGGCGTCGAACATCTGTGGCAGACTCAGGAGTCGCCGACGACTGAGCGGGTACTCGCGCTCTTTTAGGAAACGGCGTAAATGTGGGAGGGCCTGGCACATGGTGTGAAATTCACACTCCCACATTTCGATGAGGTGGTATCCTCTCTCTTTGATGTAATCGCCGTTCTCCTGCACTTCTTCCCGTAATTCTTCCGGTGTTTTTCCACGTCGTTCGTTGAACCGTCCAGCGCTGAAATGGCATTCGTGGCCGTGCCAATAGCAACCGTAAAATTGGAATACGGTCGGTGTTCTACCCACCAGGGCAAACCCATCGACGGGGAGTCGACGATCTCCTATGCGCTTCTCTGTGGCGTTGGTCTGATGGCGTATATAAATTCCCCGTCGATAGGCTTCCCAATCCAACCACTGGTCAGCCAGATGTTTGTAGGGGGTGCGTTGCGGTGTGAAATGCTGGCCTGACTGCCCTCATTCGTGACCACACCTGACTGCCCTCATTCGTGGCCACAACTGACTGCCCTCATTCGTGGCCACACTTGACTGCCCTCATTCGTGGTCACTCCTGACTGCCCTCATTTGTGGCCACACCTAACTGCCCTCATTCGTGGCCACACCTGACTGCTCTCATTCGTGGCCACACCTGACTGCCCTCATTCGTGGCTACACCTGACTACCCTCATTCGTGGCCACACTCGACTGCCCTCCAATTCAGACGTCAAATCCGACTTTCAATATTCAGCCTTCGTTCACAAATGAATTTTCACGTCCATAATCGAGAGACCTTTTTCGTACGAAAGTTGATATCAATTACAAATATGTATGAAATGAAAAAAAACACAAATAGTTGCTTCTCCACTTGTCCAACTTGCTCGATGCATTGGTTGCATTCAGAGAAGCAGATTATGGAAGATAGGTTGATGTGTTTCGTGCCTCGGGCGGTGGTATCCAATAACACACGTTGACGGAGCGTCGTACTGAGCGTCACATTTTGCGGCAGGGTCCATTGCAGATTGGCCATATTGAGCGCCTGCTCAATAATGTCGTCGGTGTCATTTGATTAGGTTGGGCGGTATGGGTCTGGCTGTGAGTAGCTTTGGCATGGGTCTCGTAAGCGATCGCCCAAGTACTGCAAGCTGGTGGCCGTGTGGTGATAGTAGCGTCACTGATTTAGACATGCAGACAAGTTTTGGCGTACATTGGCATTTGACGCGATTTCGTGAGAACTTGCAAATATGAATACAGATATAAAAACGGCCCCATTCATTAGCACCGGTAGCTATGTTTAGCTTATCCGCATCCAAATCCGAGTCCGACCGGTTCATTTTCTTCCGCCCATCCATCCATCACAGACTAGCTTCCACCAGGCCACCAATCAGTACACGACCCCATCCTGGAATTTCCACTTTCCTGACGAGACTTTCCAGATACCCTCACATAGAATTTCCCAGAACGTTTCGACCGATGACGTGATAGAAGTTCTGATCTGCTCAGGCAAGGTCAGACCTGTTCACAAAAGTCACTTGACCGAACGGGTGAAAGAGTAAATACAATTTACTGAGCATGCACAACTGGAAATGCGCGTTGTTTATGTGCAGTAGTCTATATTCACTCTTTAGAGCATTTCCACAAAGTGGATGCTCTTATGTTTTCGTGAGAAACGGCTCCGCCGGATCCGCCGCCGCCGCCGCGACTTTAAACGTGAATATATCTGAAACCGTTAAATATTTTCGGGTCAGGCTTGGTGTGCTATCTCCTTAGGCCTGGGAAATTTGTCTGGTTGTGTTCCGATACCCACTGCTCACCACTAGGTGGCGTTGTAGTCCGAGCATAGGTAAACCTTAGGTAAACCAACGGCTTGTCTGATTTCTTTGAAATTTTATTACAATGGTCTTGAAGGATAGTCAATTTGCTGAAAAGGTTTTGATGTAGCTGGCATAAATATAAAGGCAAGTTTTTTGCGTCTCATAAAAAAAGTTTTTTTGTGAAATGAAAATTCACCAATTCGCTTGGAGAAATATTTAACAACTGTTCTATTCTAGGTTGCCAAGCATAAATATAGGATTGCCGACATGATAATTCCCTTTCGGTGTGAACCAAATTGCCATTTAAATGAAAAATCTCATTTATCTGACTTAACGTCAAAACCTCCATAACCATTATCATGATTAAAGTTTTTTTCCATTGAACGCTTATGTGCCATCTCCCTAAGGCTTTAGATTTCACCCGCTTGTTTTTCGTGGCATTTCGTCATCACTAGATGGCGCTATAGACATGAATGCAGGTAAACATGTGTAACATCATATCTTCTGAACAACGTGTTTGATTTTCATGAAATTTGGGTATAATGGTCTTGCAAGATAGGCAAAGAACTGACAAGATTTTGGTGGTGTTGGCGAATCATGGAGACATATTTTTGCATCTCAAAATAAGATTTTGTTTTCACAAAAATGGAAATTTGCTTCTTAATCTAATTCTATTTTGCTGAACATGAATGTAACATTCCCAGTGTTTTATAATTCACATCCCGTGTAGGGCCAAATGACCATTTTTTTAAATATATGAAATTCTCATGACTTGAATCCAATATCTACATTCCCCAGGCCACATCTGAGGAATTTACTTCATCATGTAGGTTAGTGATATTGTTCATCATTGAGTGGCACTTTAGACAGTAAACTTATTCAGCACAATTAATTGGTATTTCATCTGTTCTTGAAGTTTATTATTGTCAGACGGACGAAGGATTTCAAAGGACGAAGTTTTTTGATTGAAATTGAAGGGCCACCTCTCATACGGATTTTGCAGTCCATCAGCATAATGCTTGATTTATATCTCATTATACATTCTTTTTTACAATTACTAATTTTACTAACATTATGGTTTAAAAATGGATTGAAAGGACATTGGCGCTGTTAGCACTGGCATAATCATGTGGCATAGGGTAAAGTCAGCTAAATATATCTAAATCTAGGCTACATCAACCCCTGCTTACACACATAACTAAAATGCAGTCAGAGAAAATATGTTGCCGTCAGTGTATGGTCAGTATGGAGAATTGCAAGGATTCAAGTGGGCTTGAAGTCAGGCCATTTTGGTCAAATAGACATACTGTAACACTGATATTCTGCTTTACCTTTAAATCAGGCCTCATATTGTAGGCCTGTATATTGACCATTCAGTTAATAAAACCTGTAATGGTTGATTTATTGTATAATGCACTTTACATAAGTGGACTAGTAGACAGCTTGTGTCAACAAAGTAAACACTTCATTTCCAAATCAGTGCTTCAAAGATTTTTGAAGTGGAACTTATACATACCTGCTATATGGCACATCCCACCTGGGAAATTTTTGCATGTATATGTAATTGAAGTAATCCATTGGAACCACTGATGATTTTCCAATAATAGAGAAGAAAAGCAACTCGAGTAGGGATGACAATTTCATTCTGTATATTTCGCTATTAGTTATAGCATCTTCAGCAGTGAACAAAGTTACAAACAGCTTCATACGCATCTTAGTCAATACACATTTATGAATAGGTAAGCCAGTAAATTATGTCTGTCAGGTTGGACGGATATTAAAATGCTGTCATTTTCAGAAATTGTTAAATGTTAAGTCATAACCTGACAGCGATCTACAAATGGTGTGATTCAGGTGATACAATACACACTCTAATTGATGAAAACAATACATAATCTGCTTTTCTGCCAAGAACTAAGTAAACTGCATAAATGAATAAAGTATGGTGATATAGTGAGTATGTACCTACATTGAATATTTCTACATGTCATGAAGTTTGGATAAGGACTGTCATTTTAAGATAATATAGGTATAATTTTCTTGGCAATCCACATCAGAGTTGATGGAAACCTACAAACGTTGTAACTCGCATGTTTCATAATTGTATATTCCCATGCGAGTTACAACATGTGTGGAGTGTGTATTGTAACACCTGAATCACACCATTTGTAGATCACTGTCAGGTTTACCGCTTAACATTTCTGAAAATGGCGGCATTTTAATATTCGTCCAACCTGACTGACATAATTCACTGGCTTACCTATTCATAAATGTGAATAAGATCACATTATGCATTGTATACATACTGTACGTATGGAACTGTTTGTAACTTTGTTCACTGCTTAAGATGCTAGAACTAATAGCGAAAATACACAGAATAAAATTGTGTATTGTCTTACTGATTACATTTTTTTTTGACACATCAAGCCGATGCTCTAGGAAGCCTAATTCGACAGCAACAAGATTGGCAATTTACCGAACAAAACCTAGAGAAGAATTAACTGCCGAAAAGAACAACAAAAAAGAAGATTTCCTGAAGAAGCGGGGTCCCCTGGCAGACCTCGACATTTAACTAATATATATATAGCGTAGAAATATATTATAGGATCACCTTTCAAATGATGTTATTCATGATGTTTATCAGTATTTGTATGCAAGGAAATGACCTGTATATAACACATTAAAATACCACACTACAGCATTCCATATTACAAATTTCAAAACAAAGTTTCAAATCAACTAAAGGGTACTTATTTATTCTTCTCACAACCGTTTTCCTCTCTGTCACGTAAGGATGTGGCGGAGAATGTAAAATCATGACACCTAATGTAAGAATAAATGCCCGATGGTTCGTCCAGGGTTAATAAAAAAAATAAAATAAAATAATTGATTTTTACTCGGAGTTGTTTTTCTTCTCTATAATTGAAGTAAAATGGTTTGTTCTGGTGCATTTTGACAGAATATTTAGACTTCGAGGATGATATTTAATGATGCCCCAAAATGAACTGAATTTTCCATGTCATCTGTCTGTCTGATCAGAAGCCTAATTAATGAAATTGACTGACATTCACCTGTTTTATCAAGGTCAAATTTAGCATTACCAATAATTTTTAAAGGAGGGAAGATGGGCTCTCCAAATTCATCATACTTGTGCAATTGCTGACTGACTAGAACCCTATCCTAGTTGACTGAACCTATTTTCTCAAGGTTATATACTATATATTATGATATAACAAGAAATATAGCTATGCATTCTAAATTGATACCACATATGCAACTGAGGATGGACCTGAAGTCTATGAATATGACTGACGTTGACCTATTTTCTCAAGATCAAAAACTGTATGTTAAGTCACATGTTAACTGCCAACATACACTCCAAATCTAACATTGTCATCATTTTGTTGTGGCTGTGGTTGTCTTCCAGAACAATCTAGCGAATTTTGCATGTGTTCCAACAGCCTCAGCTTTCAACAGTAACTTAAAACCATGCTGTTGAAACACCCTCCATTTCCTAGCTCTGACATACTGCATCACTGTCGAAATATGGGTACCATGACAGAGTGATAGATCACACTGACAGTGAAGGTTCCTGATTTACATTGAATGTCGTTATTGCCTAAGTAGTATTAGCAGCATTTTTCAACAATAACAATTCGTTGACTTACAGTGAAAGGTATTTATTTTTTGTTGTTTTTCATTTTTATTTGCTGGCATTGTTTCAGATAGAATACAACAGCCTAATTCATACAATCAGGAATAAAAAGGGGGTTAAAGTATTTCTGTTCAAACTTTCATGGGAAATATAAAAGTGGCAACATGAAATTTTATTTTTATTCGATTTTTTGATGTCGGTGGGCCCATGAAACGCAAAGTAAAGTTGGTGTTGCCCCACACTAGGTTTCGCCAATTGGTGAAGAAATCCCTTCTCAGAGGCACTTCTACCAGTGATTCCTGATTGCTCATCCTCCAGGGGTATGTGCCCGACACTCTGTCCCATCCTAAAAAAAATTGCCACCCCTAATAGGGGGTGTGCCCAAATTGGGGAGATCTAAAGCCCTGTGAGTACCAATATGTGTTACAAAATTATCTGGGGAAATGCTCTTCGCCCGTTTTTCAAGCGAGCTTTCGTTCTCTTACTGATGTGTTTTCTTTGTTGTTGACTACACAAATGAGGACCTTCATCACCATGCACAATGGGTTTCTCTTCAATGCTGGAAGGCACAATTTGTCAGCTTTTTACTCCTCAGCCCTACGGGCTCAGGAGTATTGTTGTGGCCCCAACAGTGTGTCTGTCCGTCTGTCCGAGCCGTATCGCGAAAACTATTGCAAGGAAGTTCTTGAAACTTACAGGTTATGATTCTTTTATTTTTTACTTGTGCCTTTGAAACTTTCAGGTCTAACCGGTCATTAATTATTTTTTTACATTTTTTTTAAATTTTTCTACCATTTTCCAGTCTTCTAAAAAGGGATCTCCAAGTATGCATACATTAGGCCTACTTTCATACTGATTTACCTACTCTTCCTGGCATGTAGCCTATCAAGAGCTCCATAGTAAAGTTGTATGTCTGCCATTGGTTCAGTGTAGTGAATGACTGGTCATTGGTTTGGTCTAGAAGTCTATATTCCTCTGCATATTCAGTAGTACGGTATTGCCAGACTAATTGTCGTATCACTACGCTGTTGAGAAAAAAATAGTCTGACATTAAAACTGTGAAAATCGACTTGTTATTTCGTCTAAAAGTTCTCAGAATGGATTTGAACTATAATAAACGCCTGTTTTATCGGAAAATGGCAACTTTGTACTTTGTCTTGTAACAGAATTGTAGGAACCTGTGAGATTCTGTCAAAAACGAAAGTAGTCAAAAACGGAAGTAGTGCCCATGTGTTTGTGCTTCCTGCCAACACATCCAGTGATGGAGTTTTCAGTTTTAAAATGAACTGTGGTCGTCGGCCAGTACAAGCGGTGTCTCGCATAACAAGTCCTCTAAAATATACTTCATGGAAGATAGCGAAAGGTATGGCCAACCCAATAAATCAACACAAACATGATCGTTGAACTGTTGTTGTTGTTGCTGTTGTTGTTGCACTGACGTGAATGCATTACCAACGGAGATTCGTCAGGGGATGATGGGATGTGATTTTCCGCTATCGGAGCCAGTTTTTCTTAGAGAAGTGAGATTCTCCACAGTATCTGTATGTAATCTGTGCATTTTTATTCTGAAATTTGAAGGAAATCTGTTCAGGATCAAAGAAAATCTCCAATACTGCGCGTGAGGTTTTTTTTTTTTTTTTTTCCAAAGCACAATGACGTTGGGCTTGCAATCTTATAACATTGTGACTAGGCACTATGAAAACAACATGTGTGGTATTGGAGGTTTGTTTTGATTCGGAATAGATTTCCTTCGAATTTCAGAATAAAAATGCACAAATTACATAGAGATACTGTGGGGAATTTCACTTCTCTGAGATGAACTGGCTCCGATATTTAGCCGAAAATACCATCCCATCGTGATACAGCTCAGTAACTCTAGCCGGTTGTAGTTATTTCTTCCATCCCATGGGCCATGTGTAACATTTAAAAAAATTATATTTCTTTTCTTAAAAATATATAAAACAGGGGTTGAATTGTGAATAATATTTTGTGGATATTTTTTAAAAATAATTGTTTCACATTAACATTAACTGCTTGACAGGATATGGGGCAACAGATAAACAGAGGGCAAATGGACAAAAGACCCGTCCGACACTTAGTTTCAGGCCAGGGCAATAAGATCACAACTGTACATGTTTGCCCCCCCCCCCCTGTAGATATGTGGATATCTGGTCACTTTTCACCCCTCGGCCATTTTGGCCTCGGGGTATTGTCATTGCCATGTACGTCCGTCCGACATGTACGTCCGTCCGTCAGTCCGTTAACACATTTTAGGCAAAACCGCTTGAGATACAACCACCAAATTTTCAACACTTATTGATCTAGTGCTAAGTCAGATTCCATTGAAAATGGCTTCTCTCAGCCCATATTTTACAGAGTTCTGCCCCTTTACAGATATATTTGTCCCCCGCTACTTAGTAGCAACACTGGTGTCCGTAATTCCGTTATTCCGTGATTCCGTAAGATTTTCTTGTCCGGACAATAACTCGTGAACGATTTAACCGATCAACTTCAAACTTGGGGTGTGCCTTGACATTGGCGAGAGGACGGTTGGGATTGTTTTTAAGCAATGTACATAATCCAATATGGCCGCCGTCAGCCATATTGGATTATAAGCAGTTGGATCTTAGATTTTCTTGTCCGGACAATAACTCGTGAACGATTTAACCGATCAACTTCAAACTTGGGGTGTGCCTTGACATTGGCGAGAGGACGGTTGGGATTGTTTTTCAGCAATGTGTGTAATCCAATATGGCCGCCGTCAGCCATTTTGGATTATAAGCAGTTGGATGTTAGATTTTCTTGTCCGGACAATAACTCGTGAACGATTTAACCGATCAACTTCAAACTTGGGGTGTGCCTTGACATTGGCGAGAGGACGGTTGGGATTGTTTTTCAGCAATGTACATAATCCAATATGGCCGCCGTCAGCCATATTGGATTATAAGCAGTTGGATCTTAGATTTTCTTGTCCAGACAATATAACTCGTGAACGATTTAACCGATCAGCTTCAAACTTGGGGTATGCCTTGACATTGGTGAGAGGACGGTTGGGATTGTTTTTCAGCAATGTGCGTAATCTAATATGGCCGCCATCAGCCATATTGGATTATAAGCAGTTGGATCTTGTCCGGACAATAACTAGAGAACGATTCAACCGATATGCTTCATATGTGGTGAGTGCCTTGACATTGTTGAGAAGAGGATTAGGATTGTTTTTCAAGGACGTGCTTAATCCAATATGGCCACCATCAGCCATACTGGATTTCATTGGATTTTAAACAGTTTGATCTTGTCTGGACAATAACTGGAGTACGATTCAACTGATCTACTTCAAACTTGGGGAGTGCCTTGACATCGGTGAAAGGACGGTTGAGATTTTTTTTCAGCGATGTGCATAATCCAATATGGCCGCCGTCAGCCATATTGAATTTTAAGCAGTTGGATCTTAGATTTTCTTGTCCGGACAACTCGTGAACGATTTAATCGATCAACTTCAATTTTGGGGTGTGCCTTGACATTGGTGAGAGGACGGTTGGGATTGTTTTTTAGCAATGTGCCTAACCGAATATGACCGCCGTCAGCCATATTGGATTATAAGCAGTTGGATCTTGTCCGGACAATAACTCGAGAACGATTCAACCGATCTACTTCATACCTTGGGGAGTGCCTTCACATTGTTGAGAGGATGATTAGGATTGTTTTTCAAGGACGTGCTTAATCCAATATGGCCACCATCAGCCATACTGGATTTCATTGGATTTTAAGCAGTTTGATCTTGTCGGACAATAGCTGGAGTACGATTCAACTGATCTACATGTACTTCAAACTTGGGGAGTCCCTTGACCTTGGTGAGAT